>JAANDH010001291.1:0-66763 GCA_011799765.1 Nymphaea thermarum | reverse complement strand
TTTGAGAAGAATGTAAGCAAGCTTGGCATGTTTGACATGTATGCCAAGCTTGAGGGGGAGTGTTAGTCGATATGTGTTATTGGGATCCGGGTCCATTTCTGGATCCGGTCCCATGGGGCGCGGGTACCGAGGTTGGCTCGGTACCCTAGGCGGCAGTCCTTCTCTCCCCTATAAATTATCACTTAAGTGTACTTGTCGATATTAAGTGAAAATCAATTTCTCTCTCCTAGGGTGGCGGTGTGCCCCTAGGTTAGAGCTTCTCCGTGGTTTTTCACCTCTTCACGAGGTTTTCCACGTATATCGTGTGTTTCTTCTTCTCCCTTCGTGTGTTGCGTGTTTCTACAATGAGTATGGTGGTTGTTACATGTATTGGGATAGGTATTTGTAAAGGTTGTATAATGACAGTGGCATTCATAGGGCTAAACTATTGGTATTTAATGAGGGAACAAAGAAGTAGGTTGTCATTTTATACGGAAAGCATATTAGGAGAGGTAACTGCTCTTGAACATGTGGGTTTTGGAGGGAAACTTGCTGTTGTACCCAATGTATTCACTAAGATCTCATCTCCATTTCTGTTGGTAAGATTCTTTTAACAACAGGCTATGCTAAGCTTGAGGAAGAGTGCTGAAAAATGTATGTTTTGATGCTGCTGCTTGAATTTTGATTGTAGACTACGGCTTTGTGGTCCGGACCTTCTTAGGCCTTTCTGAAGCTTAGTGTAATCAATTTTCGGATTCCTTTTAGGGCCAAGGGTTATGGCCAATATCAACTAAAGTAGTATTTCACCCATTTACATTTAATAAAGAGAGTTCTACTAGAGTATATTGATTTAGCAATGCTTTGATTTTATTCTTACATGTTTTTAAGTAATTGATGTATGTTTTAAATTTTGATTTGTATTGCAATTATTGTGTAATTGAAGGATTATCTTAACCATTCACTTTTTCTCATTAAATCTTTTAACAGGTTATGAGAACTCCATTGGTGGATGGGATGAATACCCTCAATATCTAAATGTTGAAGGTGTTGAAATGAGTTCTCCTGTAAGTGTTGTGAATGTGTGTTTCCTTAATTTTCACTTAGTTCTATGAGTTGGAGTTCAAATGGTTTCTTTTTTCATAGGGAGTTTATCATCCTGGATATGGATATAGCCCTCAAATGCCTTATGGTCCCTATTCTCCATCTACAACGCCTGTGCCTCCCGTTCATCCACATAGTCCTATGTACTCTCCACAGCAATTCCCATATACAGGTTCCTACTACCCACCAGTAGTTCCACCCACTGTGCCATATATAAGTTCACCAACACATATCTCTCAAGCAGATCTTTCTATGCCATCCAGCGTTGATCAACAGGGAGGTTTTGTTCCAGACAATTCCATGAACAACAGTGTGCAACTTGATACAGGTCCTGGCTATTCACCTCCTTATGGATCTCTGGGTAGAGGGAACTTTTCTGGGAGTGCTGGCAATAATGGCTACTATGATTTTAGGCAAGGCTTTGATGGTTTTGGGTATAGTGGATCTTGGTCAAATTCGTGGAGGATGTCTGAGGGGCAAAACAGATCGTTGAATTCATTAGCACCATCCTCTGCACAACCAGTTACAGAATCTCTAAGGCATAATATTGCACCTTTGACTCCTGGAGCTGTAAGTTATTTTTTGCTATGTCAATGCGTAATTTGATTATGTAGAACACATGTTGTTCTGTTTGTGCATGTTTTTTTCTTACCTGCCTATTTTTCTCATTTCCAGAGAGTAAATGCTTGCTGGTCTGGAATCACTTGTTTGCTTGAGTACCACAACTTTGGTTGTTACACGTTTTTAATATGCTTGCCTGTTGCATGTCAGGATAATTTGAACTCTTTGCACCCTGTGGCTCTTTAGTTTAGACGTTTATGATTCATGTGTTTTTTAAATCCAGGGAAAAGGAAAAACTATGAGTTGCTTTTTTCCTTCAAATGGCGACTGTAGTATGCTTTGGGATCCAGGTAGTGGTTGGTAAATTTATTAGAAAGCATGAGACATTCTGTCCCTGTTGCTTTGGAATATACACAGAAAATATACAGAGAGATTTCCTCTGTGGACCATATCTCAAACTTACTTGAGCATTTGAGGTAATGGCGCATCAAATTGCCGCTTGTTTTTTGTTCTAAAGTCTGGCGAATAATTTCGTAAGGGAAAGGATTTTTTCTTCAAAAACCTGCAGACGTTGTTAATATTGCATTACTTTTTCTCCTTTCTGCTGTAAGATTGGCATTTTATCAAATTCTTGTTCGTTTTAAATACTCGTATATGACTGATTTTCCAGTTTCATGCTTCTTCCCAGCAAAGATCAGCGTATGGCTCTGGTGCATCGATAAATACCTCTGGCAGAGTCTATGGACATGGTGGATTCTATAATCAAGGTGTTAATGTTGGAAGATCTGGGCTTGGTTTTGGTGCAAATAGCAGTTGGGTTTCTGTTGACAAAGGTCAGCGCAGAATAAGAGGTAATGGATCCTTGTGCAGCTGCAATGGCACACTTGATATTATTGGAGAGCAAAATAAGGGACCTAGAGCTTCAAGGGCAAGATCAGATCAGGAATCTAATACCGACAGCAAGAATGGTAGATCTACTGTGGATGCACATAGTGGAAAGTATAACAATCTTGACTTTGTCACCGAGTATGAAGATGCTAAGTTTTTCATCATCAAGTCGTATAATGAAGATAATGTTCATAAAAGTATTAAATATGGTGTTTGGGCTAGCACAACTAATGGTAATAGGAAGTTGGATTCAGCATATAACGAATCAAAGGAGAAAGGACACAGCTGCCCAGTGTTTCTTCTTTTCTCAGTAAGCAAGCTATGCATTCGTCAGTTATTATTCTTGTCCATAGTCTCAGACTAGTTTAATGCAGTTTTTTGGGTGCTTCAAGGTGCTTGGCAGTTCATACCATCTGCAAGAGTATCTTTATGTGTTCTTCATTTGGCTCTTGATTCAGTAATTGTATAAAACTAGTCCTTAGAAACATCCTTGCATCTTTATGGTCATTTGAAAATGGAGTTGTTCTTGGAAAACCTATTTCTCTCGCCTTTGTTCCATTCTTTTGATAGCTCAACCCGTTTTTGTTCATGCCCTTGTCATCCATGCAGGTTAATGCTAGTGCACAATTCTGCGGAGTAGCTGAGATGGTGGGGCCAGTGGATTTTGATAAAAGTGTGGACTATTGGCAGCAGGATAAGTGGAGTGGCCAATTCCCAGTCAAGTGGCATATTGTAAAAGATGTGCCGAACAGCCTGTTTCGCCACATTATTTTGGAAAATAATGACAACAAGCCTGTGACCAATAGCAGAGACACACAAGAAGTAAGGATTTCTTCATGGCTTCAGCCTGTGAATTGTCATTTCTTGTGAAGTCATCTTGGTATTATTTATCTAAAATAGGGTATCTGTGGTTTGAGTCTTGAATGTTGTATTTGTGAAGCCTGTGTACACCCTATGGTTAGACATGCATGTTCTCATAATTTATTTCCCTCTCATGTGGATGGAGATACATGATGAGTCATGAGTTTGAAAAGATCTCAACTGGACACTGGAACATACATTTTCTTTTCTATTTTTGTTCTCTTCTTAGGACATATAAATGATTCACGTCGACCAATAGCAGACAGATTTTTGGACAGAAGAATCTCATTTACTTGTTTAGTTTAAGTTTAACTATTTGTTTCTGAAGCCTGTAGTTCCTGAGAAAACTATGATGCAGTGGATTACCGCTTCATCCTGATGTATGGGCTCTAAAACAGATTGGCCAACAGAACCTTTTGAGAATAAAATTTTCACTGAGGTCAAATCCATATGTTTTTATATTTAAAATGTCATGCACATAAAGAAAAATTGGCTTGAAAGAGACTTATATGCAAGTTAAATTGGATTTCTTTTATGTTAGTGAATACAGAGCTATGGATAGGAGCTGAGAAGGAACAGAATAAAATACTCCAATGTTGAAGCTGGACATTGGAGATGAAAAGGGAAAGTAATTTCAGTACAGTCCAGTTATTAGAATCAGCAATCAGGTTTGATGAGGCATAGCTTGTTGACGCCTTAATGGTCCTATTCTTGTTTGAATTTGTAGACATTGTATGACAATCATTATAATTTATAGGACCGTTGGTTTGAGAATATTGTTGCTCAGAACTTTCCAAGCCATTACTAGCCCTTGGGATCTAATTGGCTTGCATAAGGCTTCGTTTTGAGAATAGTATCACAATAATTTTGGAACTGTCTAATCCAAGTGTCTTGAGCATTGTTGTCTCAGAACTCACCAATGTCAAACTAAGCCTTGGGACATGCTTTGCTAAAATTGATAATATCACTCAACGTCCAATGATATCCAGAAGTTTGATTTATAGAAAACAAAGGAAAGGAGAGAGGTGTGAAAAATAGTTGGTGTGGCAACACACACCTCCAAACCCTAATGCATCAAGTTATAACACATTTTTACACTTATGGATAGATAATCCCTTTAATCGATGGACATAATACAAGTGAGCCATGAATGAATGAAAACAACACACGTCAACAAAAAGGAAGCCACCTGTGTATAGGAGGACGATTGGATCAGATATGTCTAGATCCAATCCAGGCCCAGATATGATAAAGCTTATATTTCAACACTCCCTCAAGTTGTACATGGTCCTGAATCATTTACAACTTGTTCTTCAATCGCCAAAATTGATGTATGGCTCTATCTTCTCGAGTTCAGATTTCTAGCGGATGGAATGTTGGTCAATCTCAATGTATGTTGCCCTGTCATGTTGAATAGGATTGAAAGATGGTAAATATAGCACTTTGATTATCACATGGTAATAATGATTGATCTATATCACTTGATTATCACACAGTAATAATGATTGATCTATTCTTTCTCCCAGATCAGCTAGCAAATGTCTAATCCCTGTAACTTCCGCTGTCCCATCAGCCATTGATATGTACTCAGCTTCCATACTAGACAGTTTCACTGCCTTCTGTTTTCAACTACTCAAAGCTACAAGATTTTGACCTATGAAAATATAGTACTCAGACACAGATCTCCTCTCATCTGGGTCAGCTGCCCAAACTGCATCGGTATAGGTAGTCAGCTTGAATTCTTCATTTCCATTGCAACTTTGACAATAAAACAACCCATATCCTACGACTTCTCAGTTTTTTCATACTCCAAACACATGGATGTGTGAAACGTATTTTAAGATGCGTATGTCTGGTCTAGATACTAGAACATTCCAATAGTGTTGTGATACTTAGTGGGATTGATATAAAGCTCTCCATCCTCTGAACTTAATATCTGTTACCACACACTTAGAGTATTCACTGCCTTACAATGCAACACACTTGGAGCATTCACTGGTGTACAATTTGTAATGACTGCCTTGTCCAAAAGATCTAGGATATATTTATGCTGCATGAGTGTTGGCATGTCCCCTTGTCTATTTACCTTAATTCCAAGGAAATATGGAAATTGTCCAGATCCTTCACTTTAAAAACCGTCATCAAATATTATTTCACTTCTTGCACATGTTCATTTGAACTCCAAGTGATTACAATATCATTAACATATATGAGAAGTAAATTGGTTGTACCCTTTGCCTAATAAATAAAAAGCGAGTGATCAAGTGAACAACTTTTGAAGCCATATCCTTGAATCTGTATAGAAAAGCTATTGAACCACGAACGAGAAGCTTGTTTTAGGCCATATAAAGAATTTTTTGACCTGCATACCCAAGTAGAAGCATCCCCCTTTGCATATCCAAGGGGTTTACTCTAGATGCACTTCTTCTTTCAAGTTACCATACAAAAAAAAAAAAAAAAAACACATTCTTGACATCTATTTGACTGAGCTTCCATCCTCGATCAACTGCAAGAGATATAATGACATGATAGTACCCATCTCGACTACTGGATTAAAAGTCTCTTCATAATCCTTTCCATATTTTGAAGCCATGAGCAACAAGTTGTGCTTTGTATCTCTCAATGCTCCCATCAGGTTTATGATTTATCTTGTTAACCTATTTAGATCCCACAACTTTTTTTATTCTAACATCGGAACAACCTCCCATGTCTGACATGCATTAAGAGCTGATATATCTTCATTCATGCTCTCAATCAATCAGTGAGATTTGGCTGCTTGATTGAAACAATTTGGTCATCTTGTTTAGTGAGTTATGTGATGAACAACTGAAAAACTAGAGAAAAATTATCATAGCTCACCCAACATCTCTGAATCTAAGTCACATGGGTACGGGTATGGAGACACGGGTACAAACACGACAACTTTAAAAAATGTGCGTATGGGGGTACGACAGGATATATGTATGTATATATGCAAAATAACACAAAAAAAATCAAAATGAAAGCAACATTTTAATAAACAAGTGGTATAAATAAAAACATTAGTTTGTTAATGAACAATGACTCTAAGAATAGAATGAAAAATAAGGTAGAAAAAATTAAATCAAAGTAAAATTAAGCAGTTTGAATCTAAAGGTACCCAAGTGTATCCAAGTACCCATTTTGGGTACGGGTACGGCGACATGGGTACGTGGACGTTACTGAAGTACCCCTGTGACTTAACTCTGAATAGGATGTCAAATTCGATTTTGATCTCCTTGAGCTTTCAGCCGTTGTTATCTCGTTATTCACTTTTGCATTCTCACCTCTTCTTGTGAACACTTGCCCAGAAAAATGTTCTCCACACAAGATGTGTTGCATCTGACAGAGGATTAATTGAGGACTCCACAGCATAAAAAATAGGACAACTTGTCTGACAAGATTGGTCTATATTTGCAAAAAGGTCTGCATTTATCCAAGGGTCATAGGCTTCCAATGGGTGTCTTTTCTTAACCTATAGTACTCGACCCAAAGTTATGGTCATCAAACACTACACTCCTTCATTTGTTAACATGATCATAACATCAATATCCTTTGTATTCATCTGCATGCCCAACAAACCTGCACTTGGAAGTTTTATTCGCAAACTTATTTCGCAAAGATGAGTCAGCATGAAACAACCGACACAACAAAAAACATGCAGTTTATCATAACCAGGATGATGTCTAAATAAAGTATAATAAGGAGACTTCTGTTCTAGAATGGACATAGGCAGACAATTTATAGTATAAACATGAAAAGTCTCTGACCAAAGCCTAACAGATAGATTTCTATCATGTAACATAAAACACTCTCGACCATTTGGTGATGCTTTCTCTTTGCTACTCCATTTTGTTGATGGGTATGCGGGCAAGGCACCCATCGCCCTATTCCATCATTTAAAGAAATACCATAAATTCGTTCGATGAATATTCTCCCCCACCGTCACATTGGAAATGCATAATACATGAGAATCTAACTTTGACCATAAAATAGAATCTACAAAATATTTGAAATACTTCCTGTTTATGTTTTATGAAGTATATCCAAGTGTAAACTCAACGATGACCTCACTATTTTGATTTACATAAAACAAAAAGGACAAAGAGGGATGAAAAATGGTTGGGGCGGCAACACACGCCTCCAAACCCTAATCCATTAAGTTAAAACACATTTTTACACTTATGGACATATATATATATCCTTTCATGGATAGACATAATACAAGTGAGCCATTAATGAATGAAAACAGCACATGTCAAAATAAAAAAGAAACTGCTTGAGTATAGGAGGATGACTGGATCAGACGTTTCTAGATCCAATCCAGACTTGGATACGATAATGCTTATATTCATCATCCTTCATGTGGCTTCTTTACCGTTTTTATGTGCAGTTATATACCAGGGCATGACAAATCTGGTTAGTTCCTAGTGATATTATCCTAGTCAATATAGTTGATTTTACCCCCTTTGCAAGAGTTCCTAATTGTTTGCATTAACAAGACTTGCTTTCTGCATTGTTGATCAGAATAAAATTTATTAAGCCTGGTTGGTATTAGCAAGTCCTTTGGATAGTTGAATTGCCATTAAGACATATCTTGTTTTTACCAACTACACAGGGAAAGCCATGCTGCATATTGGTCGACCATTTTAAGATGTTCACATCATCGTGATTTCATGCTACCACATCAGTGTTCATAGTTGTACTTTGCATTTTTGAGGCATGAAATATTGGTTGTTTTTCACTTTTGGATAAAGACTATTTCCTCCAAGTGAATGTTCCTGCATATTTTTCTGTTTGCAGATGAAAAAATTGCTCAATGTATGATTTCAATTGCAAAGTAGGTCCATGGCAGTCATGTGGTCCTACATGTTGTGGTGATTATTTATGTTATTTGTTATTTTATTTGAGAAACCTTGGAAGTATTGGTGTTGTTCAACATTGTTCTTCATACACATTATAGATTATCAAGTACCAGTCCTTGGTATTTAGTTATTCTTACATTTTATTTGTCCTTCAGTATCTAGTTATGGGGAGGGATAAAGTTTAAATTCAGGATTCCAGGTCTGTTTTGTGTGTGATTATCACACCAAATCCTGTGGAGTTTTCTTTGTATTGTACTTGCAACACTTACATGTTACATGACGGACTGTGACAGATTTTGTGCCTAACCTTGAGAACTAGCTCATGTTTAAATACTTCTTGCAGGTCAGATTAGATCAAGGGATAGAGATCCTGAAAATTTTCATGAACTATGATTCCAAAGTCTCCATTCTGGATGATTTTGATTATTACGAGGAGAGAGAGAGAGTCATGCAAGAAAGGAGGGCAAGGCAGCAGTCTAACTTTGTAGCTCCAGTTACAACCAATGGGGATCACCCGAAAGAAGCATCTCCTCCCATGGAGCTTGTTAGGACCTTTGCCAGTGTTGTTCGTCTTGGAGAAAGCAAAGTGACAGCAGCTGGGCAGAGGTTTGCTGAATCAAGAAGGGTCAAAGAAGATCATGATATAGAAAACAGCACCAGTTTGAGGAGTGAGCTTGATAAATGAAAAGGACCCTGTAGGACAGTGAAGATGGTATAGCAGATGTATATGCTGAATCTTGTTCTGTTTTAGTTTGGCTTATTCTTTTCCTTTCCCTAGTATGTAGTCTACAAGACAATGTTTTTGTTGATTTTCTTTAACCTGTGTTGGTGCATCAAAATGCTCACTTCGACTTGCAGATCAAGCATGCTATTAGTATAGAATGGCGAGGACCATTTGGAAAAATAATGAATTTTATAGCAGCTTATTGGCTTATGTACGTCAATCAAATCAAGAATTAATTTTCTGCCTCAAGGTCCGAAGAATTCTAGCACGTGCTTTCAGATCCCGTTCGAGGAAGCTTCTATACCAGGTCATTCTTTCTACTACCGTATCCTCGTTACTTAACAAGCGGTGATGCACTTCATTATCTCACCGTCACGTCAATGTGGCAGAGACCGTCTGCGGTATCTGGATCCTTGGGCTTGGGCCTGCGCAAAAGCATGCTCACACCACAGAGAGAGAGAGAGAGAGAGTGAGAGAGCCTTATTACTTTCTGTGCTGCATTTCAACGATGTTTTGTGCGCGTGTATTAGTGTAGGCTACATTAAATATGAGACGATATCTATTCATCTGGTCTAAAAGCCGACCTATTAACACGCTTAGGTGCGACATCCTCCAAGGTTAAAACAAAGGTGGAGTTTCAAAGGCTTTCCAGCGAGTAAGCAAGCACAATTACTGTTCGAAGAGATTCAAAGTGGGCTGAGTTAGGTGATTAAATTTTCAATTTCTTCACAAACCATGATTTCTATGTACAAAAGCTTTTCTTGGCGGAAAGTTTTCTTAAACCGTGCTTGTTTAAAATTTCTCTATTGCTTTTCCATTTCTTTCTATGGGGAAATCATTTAAAAATTTCCTTATTTCTTTTCCATTTATAGAAAAACCTTGTTTAGTTATTCCTTTTATTACGTAATGCCAAGATCTTCCGCTGCAACGCTGCTGGGGTAACAGAAAACGGTAATGACAAAGAGGGAGAATCATGATCGACAACAGCCAGTCTCTTCTGAAGGCACACGATGTCCATTTCATCATAAGCTCCAGAATGCCATCGGAGGGTGGGATTTTAACAACAAATTTACTTTCAATGAAGTCCGAGATGGTACATGCTACCTCACAATGACAAAGATGTGGTCAATCGATTCCTCACCTTCACCTCTGTTACATAAACAGCATTAGTTGGAAAGTGACATGCCAATTCTTTAAAGTCTGTCGTAGGCCAATAGCCTTCAATGACATGCAACAAAAAGAAACCAAATGGTGGATGGAGGTGCTTGCCATAAAACTTCTCCCCATTTCTTCTGCCTCCAGGTCATACATTTGGTTGCTGTCGAGGTCCCTAATAGATTCAGACCCCCAAACAAGGGACATTTCCACATTCTGCTTCCATAAGTAAAGGGTCCATACATTGGACGTTATATTTCTGATGACCTTTGGGTAGCGAAAAGCTTAGGAAACTGTTATAGCCATCCCATTGTCCACTATCGAAATCATACCCCACAAGCTGATGGAATTTTTGAGTATTTGAATTAGGGCAACAAAAAATAAGAATGACTACACACAAATGAAATTGAGAAGAAGAGGGACTAGAAAGATTTTCTCACACTTACACAAGTGCGCTAAAAAATATTACTTTATTGAACATGAGTAAATGGAGTGCCTTGCAACAAAGAGAGGAGAAATATTTATAGTGCCAAAAAATGAACCGTACAACTTTCTTATAAAAGGGTGGACTTTTTCACATGAAACATCACACCTTCACACCTCTTGTAAAAAGTGTTTTGTAAGCCATATCGGTCTGACTTTAAGATATGTTGTATCGTAAAACATCATAACGTATCGTCGTAGCTGCATTGTATTTTTTAAAAAATAATCAGAAAAAATAGAAAAAATCAGTAAAAATCATAAAAAAATCAGTAAAAATCAAGAATAATATGTTCTTCATAAAAAAACATGTTTTACAAAATGAAAGACTTATTATTACTATAAAGTTACCATTCATTACTTCATCATTCATAAACATCAAAATTCATAACAATACGTCAATGTCAATCTAGAAAGCACAACAAGGAACATAACATATCGTAATTGTATTATACGATACATGCGATACAAGCATGATACACCACCTGTTTACGGTACAAGTGATATATCGTATCGCATTTTTGAAATGCGACGATATGTATCGTATGATACGTACAACACTGCCTAGAGAAACTATGAAAGACTGGATTTTTAGTCATTGCAATTGTAGACCTGTTGCGACAATTAATAATAGTTAGTCCTTCAAGCTTCTGTTGCCAATCTAGGAGAATTCTTCGAAGCCAAAAATGCTTCACTTGCTGTTGGAGTTGCTGTAGTATATTCTGCTTTTGTAGTTGACAATGCAATTGCATTTTGATTTTTTTATACCGAGGAGATAATTTTGGAGCCAAGAGAAAATGGAAACAACATATCTGAAACTGATCACTATTAGTGTACCCAATAAGTTTAGTCTTGCATTCCGCAGCATACTTATTCCAAAAGTTTTTATACATTGTAAATACTTCAAAATTCCTTTTGTTGTTGGAAGACTCAGAGTACTGGTTCACTCATACAGTGATATTTAAGACTAACGGCATTTAAAAAGTCAGATCTCGTGTTAGTGAGGTAAATCGATGATCCAACTAGGCTTCGACTCGTAAAGGCATCCACTTCATTAGCATCATCAACTTTTGTCAACTTCGCATTGAACTCATCGGAGTGCTCATCAGTTTTCAATTCAACATGTCAAATAATTTTAGTAATTCTTCAATATATTTTTCTTGAGAAACAAAAATTTCTCTCTTTTTGCTTCACTTGTATTCCAAGGCAATATTTTGTAATGCCCAAATCTTCTGTCATCTCATATTTCTTCATCATGTCTTCCTTAAGCCTAGCCATTTTTTTAATTTGATCCAACATAGATCAAATCATCTACATAGAGGTAAATAAATAAAAAATCTTCTCCATCTTTTTTGACATATAAAGATGGACCGCCTTGAGCTTTTTTGAAATCGTTTCTTTTGAAAATATTGGTCAATTTTCATATTTCATGCTCATGGACTTGCTTTAAAAAATCTGATTTTACATTTAATTGTTACGTAAGAACTTTTAAATCAACTGACATGGCTAGGACAACTTGGATAATCCTAATTCTTACATCAGGGGCAAAAGTCTCATTAAAATCTATTACGATTTTTTGTGAATAACCTTTGCTATAAGTGGTGCTTTGTGCTTTTAAGCTGAGACATCTTCCTTGAATTTACTTAAGAAAATTCATTTTAGACCAATTACATCTTTTCCGTCCGATGTATCTACTAATTCCCATGTATTAATTTTTTTTCATTTGCGAAATCTTCTCATTCACTGCAGTTTGCTAAATGTTATATTGACTAGCTTCTTCACAACTTTGTGGTTCATAAAAAAATAGTGCTAAGTCACAAAAATTATAAATATTTGTAAAAGATTCAACCTTTTTAGAAGAAAGTCTCAAAATTTTCTTGTCGAATCATCATGCTCATTGCGTGTAGAAGTAGTTGAATAATTATTTCTATCATGTGCTTTCACTGGGATTGTTTCCTAGTTCCATTTGCCTTTTTCATTAAGAATCACATATTTTGAGATAACTAATTCTTTTGTGATTGGGTAAATTAGGCGATAGGCTTTTGAAGCATCACTTTAGCCCATAAATATGAACTTTCCTTCCTTTCCATCAAATTTCTCTTTATTTTGAGAAATAACTTTGTTATATGCTACGCAATAAAAAACTATAAAATAACTTACCTTTGGTTTATGTTTGTACCATGCCTCATATAGGGTTTTGTTGTGAATAGCCTTTGTGTGTGCCTTATTGAGGATATATAGTGCAATATTCACTTTCTCAACTTAAAATTTTCTTGTCGAATCATCATGCTCATTGCGTGTAGAAGGAATTTTTTTTCCTTTCATCATACTTCTTGCTATCTCTACAATGTTGTGATTCTGACATTACGAAACACAATTTCGTTGAGGTGTTTCAGTTCAGCTAGTTGTAACTTGATGCCCATGCTTTTTACAATAGTTCCAAAATTTAATTATGTAAACTTTATTCCATAATCAGTTTTTTGAACTTAAATCCACTTTCTCTTTTGACATAAGTTTTAAATTTTTTGAAGAAAGAAAATGCTTCAGACTTTTGATGGAGAAAACATACCCACATTATTCTACTGAAATAATCAACAGTGAGTAGAAAATACTTTATTAAATTGTGAGATTCTGTTTGCATTGGTCCACAAATATCTACATACGCCAACTTGAACATATGCCTTGCCTTCCATGATGAGTCTGAAAAAGGATCTATGATATTTCCCATAGATACGACCATCACATATGCTATTTCCTTCATCAATATAAGGAAATCCAATCATATGTTTATATAACAATTTCAATTCATACAAAAACAGATCTATGTGTATGAAAAAAATGCCTCAAACCATATAATTGATGCTTAACAAAAACAAAGCATCAATATAACCAAAACAAGACGCACCAACACTACAAAAGACCCAAAATATCCCTAGTAGGATGTGAGTGAAGTCATTTGATCAACCTGCTGCCCTGGATCTATCAAAACCTGAAAAAGGAAACAACTGAAGGCTTAACCTATGGCAACAACCCAGGTAAATCTCTAAACCTTTTAGGTAAGGCTCACATATGAGGTAATCACAATTATCAAAGCAAATCATCATCATGTCATGACATGGCATAGTCACATGACTTGACAAGAAGCCCCTTCACATAGACCATGACATGTAAAGGCCACTCAATGGCCAAGGTAACACAATTCCAATTCACATGCAAGGCATGCATAAACATATCATTCTCATTCATTTCATTCACATGCACATCATTGACATACATTTCATTCATATTCTTTTCATTTTCATTAGTTTCAGTGAACTGACAGTTCATGTGGCTGCAAACACAGACACCTTACCGCAAGCGGCCTATAGCCGGGAGACAACCCCTGTGGTGGCCCGAAACAATATGGATCCATTCCCGCTGCAGCGGTAGAGCACTCTTCTATGGATGTGTGAATTCCAAGGAGAGATACTCAGTCTTTCTTAGGACACCCAGTTTGGGAAGGTGAGAGCCCAACGCTCCATGCACATCACACAACAATACCTTGGGGCCTTGCACCGCCTGTGCTCCGAACAGGCGAGACCAATGGCGAAGACGGGACAACTCCCAAACACAATGCCACAACTCACTGGCCTCTCATCTCTTATTCTTTCATTCTTATCATTATAATTGCACATTCACAAAATGACTAGCTATCTCATGAGGTTGGTTCACTACACGAGTACACCCACACCTCCAATTGCCTCCACACGAGAGCTACACATATCATTAACATTCTTAACTAGCCGTCATAACAATACATGTATAATTACCCTTCAATCTCATTCAATTGCATTATTGCCCATGGAAATATATATGTTACACATCACAATATTCATTTTGATCAAACACATCGATCACATTTTTCAAAACTTAGCCAAAGCATGGAGAATAGTCACGATCAGTGATTGGCTTGTAGCTGTCATATGCAGCTATTATTCTAGGATGCTTTCGAATGCATAATCGGGGTCAAAGAGATACTCGACTTGATTTCCCACCTCATTTGTCCTAAGCAGTTATCAATTCTAGCATGCCAATGCAATTAAGTAGTACTCTTAAAAACAAAACTAATCACATGACCATTTAATCTCATGCACACATTCATTCAATCACATCACACTCTTTAAATCATATCACAATCATATGGACCCAACGATCCTCAAAACACACATTCAACAATTGGCCATAAGTAGGGATTTGCCTGGAATGCCGCCATATCTGTCCTGCGTCCACAAAACACTTCAAAAGGCCTCGTGCTTCACGTCTTGTTGCTCAAGGTCTACTGGACGTGCCCGGTGTACCTGCAAACATAAGCAAATGATAACATTTCTACTTGTTTCGCTTTACAATCTATACAAGTGTGAAATATAATCATTGAGGCATGTCATCGTCTCAAGAGGGTGTCTACGAGTAGTATCGAATCACAAAACCCTCTGACAGGCCTCTACCCAAACATTGAGGTTGACATCAAATGAACCAAACTCTGCACTATCGATTTGAACCAATCACTAATCCATTTCTCCCCTGCTTCCTTAGTTGAGGCATCAACCTAACATACCTACGATTCCCCAACAAACAACGTACGTTCACCTCAACAAAAACATACTTCACGAATTCTCTAACACAATTCTAAATTTTCTCAACACCACAATAATTTCTACCATGTTTCGCCAATTGCTTCAAGAATCAACTTATAATGCTAAAGAGAAAAACATACACGTGGGCCCTTGTCTTACTCAACATAGTCATAATCTTTTCCCAAAATAGCAACATCGCTAATATGCATTCTAAATCATCAATTCTTAATTCTAGCATGCTCAAACCATAATTATATGTGCTCCAACAGAAAATATACAACAATCTAGGCTCGATTAGGCCTTGCTCACCCCAATTTCAAAGTCTTAGCTGTTGCAGTCCTCCCAGCAGCCACCTCAGGAGTTCGAGTGATCCTCAAGCAGCTAAAATCCTTCAATGCCGCCACACCAACGCATTCTAGTCACTATTATAAGGAAAAATTGCATCTCCAAACTGCAATCCAATCTAGCAACAATAAATAGGGTAAGGTTTAGCAAAAGAGAGGTCAAAAGAAGGGTTTGTCGTTAGAAGAAGCCCACTATAGTTGTGAGGGAGGCTGAAAACGAGTAAAAAAGAGGGCACAAATGGATGGGAGTGGGAGAGAGGGAGCACACAAAAAATGTTTGGTTGAGGGAGAGAGCTAGAGCAGAGTGAGAGCATGGGTGAGGGAGTAAGACAACACAAGCGGTAGAGGGGAAGAAAACACGGGTCACGGGGGAAAAACAGAAAACGGGGAGAGGGAGAAGAAGATGAGAGGGTGAGTGAGGGCACATGAGAGCTATCGGGAGAGAGCTCAGATTAGAGAGGGAGATGACAGAGAAGAGCGAGGGATAGAAGGGGAGTCAACAGAAAGTAGCGAGAGAGGGAGGAGGAGAAGAAGGAAGAAGAGGAGAGAGGAGAGAAAGAGGTTGGGGAGGAGGAGAAGAAGGAAGAAGAGGAGAGAAGAGAGAAAGAGGAAGGGGAACGATAGGGCTCACCTCAAGCGCTGTCGTCGTCGCTGTCGATCCTTGTTTCGTCTGCTTCTTCCCTGTGTCGGGTCGCCTGTGGCTGAGAGGGAAACGAAGGGGGAACCGAGGGGAAGACGAGGGAGAAGAGGGAAAGATGAGGGAGAAGAGGGTGTCAGGCTCACACGCGGGTGGGTTCGGGTCTGGGTCTGGACCCGATCCGTTCCACCTACAGAAGTCGAGTGTTACATTACAGAAGTCGAGTGTTACATTTTTATTGAAAAGCCAGTCCATACATTGTCGTTGTCGCATTTAATTTTTCTGAGTGCTTGTCGTATTCTTAAAACATGATTTGGCTTCAGTATATCATAAAATGGATCTTGTAGTTACATTATCATAATATGTTTTGTCTGATTGCTTATCGCCTCTTAGTAAATGTTTTTTTATCATAAAATTAGTCTATAGAGTGTCGTTGTTGCATTAAATTTTTTTGAGTGCTTATCACGTCCTTGATAGTAGGATTATTTTATTGCATTGTAAAACAACTGCTACAATTGCATTATTGAAATCTATTTTATCGAAAAACAAATCTTGTAGTTGCATTCCCACTCGATTTTTCGTGCTTATATTGTCCTTATAAACACAATTTCATTTGAGCATATCATAAAGCAAATTTTTCCATTGTGTTACATAATATGTTCTGTATGAATTTTATCGTCTCTTAATAAATGTCTTTTTCTCATCAAATCAGTTCATATAGTGTCATTATCACGATTTTATTTCAATGTATTGAAAAACAAATACTGTAATTGCGTTATTGCAATCTGTTTTGTCTGACTGCTTACCATGTCTTAGTAAACACCATTTTATTGCAAAACCAGTACAGACAGTATCATTGCATTTAATTTTTACAAGTGTTTGTTGCATCCTTTTAAACACAATTTTACTTGACTGTATCGTAAAACGAATCCTACAGTTGTCTGATCGCATGACTTTTATTCTTATCATGTCCTTGTAAACACAATTTTTTTTAGTGCTTATCATGAACTTGTAACCATGATTTTACTTGAGTGTATAGTAAAATGAATCCTGCAATTACATTATCACATGATTTTTTGTGCTTTTCATCTTTGCAAACACGGTTTTATTTTGTGTATCGTAAAACAAATTCTACCATTGCATTATCACGAAAGTTTTTGTCCAACTACTTATCGCTTCTTAATAAATGCCTTCTTATAAAAAAACTAGTCCATACTGTGTCTTAATTGCATTGAATCTTTTCGAGTGCATATCGTGTCCTCGTAAACATGACTTTATTTGAATGTACCATGAAACGATTCTTGTAGTTGCGTTATCACAATCTATTTTGTGTGGCTGCTTATCTCCTCCTCATAAATCCCTTTTTATCGTCTAACAAGTCTAGACAACGTCCTTGTTGTATTTAATTTTTCTGAGTGTTTATTACTCCCTTGTAAACATGATTTTATTTGAATGCATCATCAAATAAATCCTACAATTACATTATCGCAATTTGTTTTGCCTAACTGCTTATCACCTCTTAGTAAACACCTTTTTATCGTAAAACCAGTCCTTATAGTGTCGTTGTTGCATTTAAATTTTTTGAGTGCTTATCGCCTCCTTGGAAACACAATTTTACTTAAGCATGTCATAAAACAAACCCAATGGATGCATTATCGCATTATTTTTTGTTATTATCATGTTCTTGTAAACATGATTTTATTTGAGTGCATTGTAAAACGAATCTTGTTGTTGTGTTATCAAAATCTATATTGTCCTACTACTTATCTCCTCTTGTTCAACACTTCTTTTTATCAAAAAACCAATCCATATAGTGTCCATGTCAGATTTAATTTTTCTGAGTGCTTCTCATGGTCTTGTGAACATGATTTTATTTGAGTGTATCACAAAATGAATAATCCAATATCGTTACTAAAATCTGTATTGTCTGACTGCTTATCACCTCTTAGTAGACTTCTTTTTATCTTCAAACCAGTCTATGTTGTGTCATTGTCGCATTTAATATTTTTGAGTGCTTATCACGTCCTTCTAAACATGACTTTATTTGAGTGTATCCTAAAATGAATTCTGTAGTTGGGTTATTGCAATCTGTTTTGTTTGACTGCTTATCACATCTTAGTAAACACCTTTCATCGTTAAACCAATCCATACATTGTTGTTGTCGCATTAATTTTTTCGAGTGCTTATTGCGACATTGTAAATATGATTTTTATTTTAGTGTATCCTAGAACGAAAACTGCAGTTGTGTGATCACAATATATTTTCTCTAACTACTTATCACCTCTTAGTAAACGCCTTTTTATCATAAAACTAGTAAACATAGCCTTGTTGCACTTTTAATTTTTGTTTGAATGCTTATCACATCCTTGTAAACATGATTTTGCATTAGTGTATCGTAAAATGAACCCTAAAGTTGCATCATCGCACAATTTGTTGTGGTTATTGCGTCTTTGTAAACATGATTTTATTTAAGTGTATCTAAATTGAATCCAGTAGTCATGTTATCACAATCTACTTTGTCCAACTGCTTTTTACCTCATAGTAAATGTTTTTTTATCGTAAAAACCAACCCATATAGTATCCTTATTGTATTTAATTTTTTCGAGTGCTTTTCTATCGTAAACATGATTTTGTTTGAGTGTATCATAAAAAAAATCCTACAATTGCGTTATCGAAGTATGTTCTGCCCGACTACTTGTTGCCTATTAGTAAATGCCTTTTTAGCATAAAACTACTCCATATAGTATCGTCGCATTTAATTTTTTCGAGTGCTTATCGCATTCTTGTAAACACAATTTTGCTTGAGTGTATCGTGGAAAGAATCCTACATTTCCTCTATGGCATGATTTTTTGTGGTTATCACGTCCTTGTAAAACACAATTTTATTTGAGTGTATTGTAAAACAGATCCTATAGTTGCATTATCACACACTTTTTTTATGACTACTTATCACCTATTAGTAAACATATTTTTAACGTTAAACCAATCCATGCAATGTCGTCGCATTTAGTTTTTCTAAGTCCTTGTTGCATCCTAGCAAACACAATTTTATTTGTTTGTAACCCATAATAAATCCAACATTTGCATTATTTGAATATGTTTTGTCTGACTACTTATCACCTCTTAGTAAATGCATTTTTATTGTAAACTAGTCCAAAACAGTGTCCTTGCATTTAATTTTTTTGAGTGCTGATTGTGTCCTTCTAAAACTGATTTTATTTTAGTGTGTTGTAAAATGAATGCAGCAGTTGTTTTATTGTAATCTGTTTTAGTTGACTACTTATCATCTCTAGGTAAACACCTTTTTGTCATAAAATTAGACCATATAGTGTCGGTGTCAAATTTAAATTTTTTGAGTTCTTATCGCTACCTTGTAAACATATTTTTACTTGAGTGTATAGTAAAGCGAATCCAACAGTTGCATTAGCACACAATTTTTTGTTCTTATCATGTGCTTGTCAACACGATTTTCTTTGAGTGTGTTGTAAGACGAATCTTGCAGTTGTGTTAGCACAGTCTATTTTGTCGACTACAAATTGCTTCTTAGTAAACATATTTTTATCGTAAAACCAGTCCTTATAGTGTCATTGTTGCATTTAATTTTTTCTAGTGCTTAATGCATCATTGTAGACACGATTTTATTTGATTATATCATAAATGACTCCAGCAGTTTCATAATGGCATTTTGTTTTGTTCGACTATTAATTGCTCTTAGTAAATGCCTTTTCATTATAAAACTAGTCAATACGGCACCATTGTTACATTTAATTTTTACATCTACTCATTGCATCCTTTTAAACAAGATTTTATTTGAGTGCATCAAAAAATGAATTATGTAGTTGCATTATTGCAATCTGTTTTGTATGTCTACTTATCGTAAAACCAGTCCATACAATGTCCTTGTCGTCTTTAATTTTTCCAAGTGCTTATCTTCTCATTGTAAACATGATGTTACTTGAATGTATCGTAAAATGAATACTACAGTTGCATTATCGCATGATTTTTTTATTCTTATGGCATCCTTCTAAAAACGACTTTATTTAAGTGTGTCCTAAAAAGGATACAACAGTTGCATTATTGCAATCTCTTTTGTTTGTCTACTTATCATTTTATTTGAGTGTGTCATAAAACAAATCACACAACTGCATTATTGCAATCTCATTTGTCTGACCGCTTTTATTAGCAAATGTCTTTTTATCGTAAAACCAATAAATGTCCTTGTCGCATTTAATTTTTTTGAATGGTTTGTCGTATTCTTAAAACATGATTTTATAGATGATTTTATTTGAGTGTATCATAAAACGAATCCAACAGTTGTGTTATCGCAAAAGTTTTTGACCAACTCTTTATCGCTTCTTAGTAAATGCTTTCTTATTGAAAAAACAGTTAATATTGTGTCTTAGTCGTACTTAAAATTTTTGAGTACATATCGTGTCCTTGTAAACATGATTTTATTTTAGTGTACCATGAAACGATTCCTGCAATTGCATTATCGCAATCTACTTTTTCTGACTGCTTATAATCTCCTCATAAATGCCTTTTTATCATCTAACAAGTCCACATAGTGTTGTTGTTGCATTTAAATTTTTCGAGTGTTTATCACATCTTTGTAAACACAATCTTATTTGACCAGTCCATAAGTGTCGTTGTTGTATTTAATTTTTGTGAGTGCTTATCACCTCCTTGGAAACACAATTTTACTTGACCAAATCATAAATTGAATCCTACAGATGCATCCTCTTAAACATTATTTTATTTAACTGTTTTGTAAAATGAATCCTATTACTTATCTCTTGTTATTAAATGCTTCTTTCTATCATAAAACCAGACCATGCAGTGTCCTTGTTGGATTTAATTATATTGATTGCTTCTCTTAGCCTTGTGAAGAAGATTTTTCGAGCGTATCGCAAAATGAATCATACAGTTGCATTATTACAATATGTTTTGTCTGACTCCTTATCCCTCTTAGCAAACTTTTTTTTATTACAAAACCAATCCGTACTACGTCATTATTGCATTTAATATATTTTGAGTGTTTATCATATCCTTCAAAACATGACTTTATTTGAGTGTATTCTAAAACAAATCCTGTAGTTGTGTCATCACAATCTGTTTTATCAAACTGTTTATCGCCTCTTAGTAAATGTCTTTTTACCATAAAAGCTATGCATGCATTGTTGTTGTTGCATTTAATTTTTCAAGTGCTTATTGTGACTATGTAAACATGATTTATTTCAATATATCCTTATTTCAATATATCCTTATTTCAATATATCCTATTACTAATTTTGTGATTGCATTATCGCAATCTGCTTCGTCTGACTACTTGTCGCATCTTAGTAAACACTTGTTATCATAGAACGAGTTCATATAGTGTTTTTGTATATTTAATTTTTTTGAGTGCTTATTGTGTCCTTTTAAACACAATTTTACTTAAATGTATCGTAAAATAAACCCTGAAGCTACATAATTGAATGCTTTTTTGTGCTTATCTCGAACTTGTAAACATGATTTTTTTTAGTGCATCCTTAAATGAATCCTGTAGTTGCATTAAACCTATAAATATAGTGTTGTTGTCGCATTTAATTTTTTCGAGTACTTATTGCATCCTTGTAAACATAATTTTATTTGAGTGTATTGTAAAATGAATCATGCAGTTGCATTTTTGCAATCTATTTTGTCTGACTGCTTATCGCTTTTTAGTGAACGTCTTTTTATCACAAAACCAGTCCATACAGTGTCATCACATTTAATTTTTGCGAGTGCTTATCATGTTCTTATAAAGACAATTTTATTTGAGTGTCATGTTAAATGAATCATACAGTTGTGTTATCGTAATTTATTTTGTTTGTCTGCTCTTTCACCTCATAGTAAATGCCTTTTTATTGAAACCAGTCAACATAGAGTCGATGCCACATTTAATTTTTTAATATGCTGATCTTGTCTTTGTAAACATGATTTTGTTTGAGTGTACCATAAAATGAATCCTGCAATTGCGATATCACAAACTGTTTTATCTGACTACATATTTTCTCTTAGTGAACGTCTTTTTATCATAAAACTAGTCTCTATAGTGCCTTTGCCACAATTAATTTTTTTGAATGCTTATCACATCCTTGTAAACACGATTTTACTTGATTGTATCGTAAAACAATTCTTCACATGCGTTATCACATGATTTTGTGTCCAATTGTTTATTTTCCCTTACTAGATGCCTTTACATCATAAAACTAGTTCATCCAGTGTCATTGCATTTAATTTTTTTGAGTTCTTATCGTGTCCTTGTAAAACAAATCATTTAGTTGTGTTATTGCCAATGTTATAAGAGGCGATAAAGTGAGGTGAGGCGTTGAGCCTCTCATGAGGTGAGGCGAGGCGAGACGTTAATTGAAGCGTAAGCTTCACGGACAAATTTGTGAATTACATAATATTTATAAAAATAACAAAACTAAAAAAATGACTATAATATTAAGCATATCAACAAAAAACAATACACAACATATGCAAACCACAATAATTTATAAATTCAAATAAATATAATGTCATAACATACATAGTATTGGTTCATAGTGCGACCTGTCCTAAATAGTTAAATGTGATAAAATTATTATTGAAAAACAAATAACCAAAATTAGGTAAACCAAGATTGAGATGATAATATCAACTAAGAGAATAAGTAAATAATAAATATTTTGCATAAAATCACCTAGCTTGATTTTTCTTTTTTTACTAGAAACAACTACAATGGGAGTTCATGTGGGTGCATAAAAAATCGACTAAACTATGTTAGATTTGTATAATATCATCTAAATGAAAAACTGATGACATGAACTTGTGCCCAACCTTTTAACAAGCCAAGCTTTTAACAAGACCTTCAAAAAGGGGAAAAGTTTAATCCACTCCTCCAGTTTGTTCCTTCGTTATGTAACCTTTAACGATATTTGTGAAATATTAAAAAAAATATTGTGGTCTTGTAGGAAAATGAGATGTTATAAAAGGGTGGGTCCGGCTTTTGAAGGTTGGGGTGCTTTTATGAGGTCGAAAGTTTTTTGCGGCATTTTTTTGTGCATTGTCAATTTTCAGGCGGCCAATGGAACCGACGAGCCGGACTACCATTTATCAGTTGCCGATCGACCCACTTCATCTGTTCATCAAATATTCACGCGCCTTTCCGTCCAGGAAATCTACCCTGCCGCGCCGTGTGCAAGCTGCTCATGCAAACCCTAACATGCCCCTTCTTTGTCCAGCGTGTGGCCCAACGTACCGCCTTCAGCTGGTTCGTCGTCCACCCGTCGCACTGCCGAAAATCCCGTCGTGCCTCGCCGGACTCCCTTCTTCACGTCCCACTACCGGAAATCCTGTTGTCCTTGAGGCGTGCGCTTCAAGCAGAAGCGTGTCACCGTATCGAGCGTACGCCTCTTTCAAATGAGGCGCATGATTCATGAACACGTGCGCCTGAAACATGTGCCTCAAGGCGTTTTTCATAAAAACCGCCTTGAGTCGCATTTTTTTTGTGAGAAGCATACGCTTCTCACAACATTGGTTATTGCAACATGTTTTGTTAAACCAGTTCATACAATGTCATCACATTTAATTTTTCTGAGTGCTTATTGTGTCCTTGAAAACACAATTTTATTTGAGTGTATCGCAAAACGAATCTTTCAGTTGTGTTGTTGCAATCTGTTATGTCCAAATGTTCATCGCGTTTAAGTAAATGCCTTTTATTGCAAAACCAGTCCAGACAGTGTCATTGTGACATTTAATTTTTATGAGTGCTTGTCGCCACTTTTTAAGCATAGTTTTATTTCAGTGTGTCGCAAAACGAATCATATAATCGCATTATCCTAACATTTTTTGTTGTTATTGTGTCCTTGTAAACATGAATCTTGTAGTTGCTTTATTGCAATCTGTTTTGTTTGAGTGCTAATCTCTTCTTTGTGAATGCCTTTTTATCGCAAAACCAGTCCATATAGCGTTGTTGCATTTAATTTGTCTGAGTGCTTATCACCTCCTTGAAAACATGATTTTACTAGAGTATATTGTAAAATGATTGCTACATATGCGTTAACACATGCTTTTGTTCTTATCGTATCCATTTAAATATGATTTTATTTCAATAACACACAAATCCTGTTGTTGCATTAGTGAAATCTATATTGTCTGATTGGTTGATGCTTTTTTTATCGTAAAACCAATCCAAACAGTGGCCCTTTTGGATTTAATTTTTTTGAGTGCTTATCATGGTCTTGTGAAGATGATTTTGTTATAGTGTATTGTAAAAATGAATCATGCAGCTAATTTATTGCAATCTGTTTTGTCTTCCTGCTCATCACCTCTTAGTAAACTTCTTCTTATCGTAAAACAAGTCTAGGTAATGTCATTGTTGCATTTAATTTTTTTGAATGCTTGTTGTCTCCTTGTAAACATACTTTTACTTGAGTGTATGGTAAAATAAATCAAACAGTTGCATTTTTGTATGATATTTTTCTCTTAATGTGTCCTTGTAAACACAATTTTGTTCGAGTGTATCATAAAATGAATCCTGACATTGCATTATTGCAATATGTTTTGTCCGACTACTTATCACCTCTTAGTAAATGCCTTTTTATCATAAAACCAGTCAATGTAGTGTCCTCACATTCAATTTTTCTAAGTGCTTAATGTGGCTTTGTGACCACAATTTATTTTAGTGTATTATAAAATGAATCATGTAATTGTGTTATCACAATCTATTTTGTCCAACTACTTATCGCCTCTTAGTAGTGCCTTTCAATCATAAAACTAGTCTATATTATTATGTCGTTGTCATATTTAATTATTTCAAGTGTTTATCGTGTCTAGGTAAACACAATTTATTTGAGTATATCCTAAAACAAATTTTGTAGTTGTGTTATCGTAATTTGTTTTGTCAAACTGCTTATCGCCTCTTAGTAAACACCTTTTAATAGCAAAACCAGTCTAGACAACATCGTTGTTACATTTAATTTATTTAAGTGCTTATCGCCTCCTTGAAAACACCTTTTTACATGAGGTATGGCACAATTTTTTGTTCATATCGCCTCCTTATAAACATGATTTTATTTGAGTGTTTTGAATCCTACTGTTGCATTATTGAAATATGTATTGTCCCACTGCTTAAACACTTCTTTTTATCATAAAAACAGTCCATACAGTGTCCTTGAATTTAATTTTCCTGGGCCCTTATCATGGCCTTTTGAACATGATTTCATTATAGTGTAACATAAAATGAATTAATGCAATCATGTTATTGCAGTCTATTTTGTCCAACTACTTATCGCCTCTTAGTAAACATCTTTTTATCGTAAAATCAGTCCACACTATGTCATTATCGCATTTATTTTTTTCAAGTGCTTATTGTGTCTTTGTAAACATGTTTTTTTTTAGCATATTCTAAAACAAATCCTACAGTTGTGCTATCACATCTATTTCATCCAACCACTTATCTTCTCTTAATAAATGTCTTTTTTATCATAAAGCCAATCCATACAATGTCACCGGCACATTTAATTTTTTCTAGTGCTTATTGCGACTTTGTAAACATGATTTTACTTAAGTGTTGTTATGTTATTGAAATTTATATTGTCTGATTGCTTATTGCCTCTTTGTAAAAGGCTTCTTTTGATTGTAAACGCAGTCTGTACAGTTTCCTTGTCAGATTTAATTTTTTTAAGTGCTTAACGCGACCTTGTGAAGACGATTTTATTATAGTGTGTCGTAAAAAAATAATATAGCTGCTTTATCGCAACTTATTTTTGTCCGACCTATCAGCTCTTAGTAAAATTCTATTTCTCGTAAAAAATGTCCAAAAAGTGTCATTGTTGCATTTAATTTTGTGAGTGCTTGTTGCATCCATGTAAACACAATTTTACTAGAGTGTATCGTAAAAATAATGTAGCTGCTTTATCGCAACTTATCCAACCTATCAGCTCTTAGTAAACTTCTATTTATCATAAAAAATGTCCAGAAAGTGTCATTGTGGCATTTAATTTTGTGAGTGCTTGTCGCATCCATTTAAACACAATGCTACACAATCTCTCAAACTTACCTTGATAGTCTTGGACGGTAGAAGTTTGTTTGAACATTATTTTATTTTAGTGTATCATAAAATGAATTCTGCAGCTACAATATCACAATCTATTTTATCTGATTGCTTCTCGCCTCTTAGTAAACACCTTTCAATTGTAAAACCACTCCATATTGTGTTGTTGTCGTATTTAATTATTTATTGTGCTTATCGTGTCCAAGTAAACATGATTTGTCTGAGTGTATCCAAAAACATATTCTGTAGTTGTGGTATTGATATTTGTTTGTCTGATTGCTTATCACCTCCTAGTAAATTTTCTTTTTGCCGTAAAAGCAGACCTGCTTAGTGCATAGTAAACACGATTTTATTTGAGTGTGTCGTAAAATGATTTCTGCAGTTGTGTTATCGCAATCTATTCTTTCTGGCTACCTATCACCTATTAGTAAACACCTTTTTATTGAAAAACCAATCCAGATAGTGTTGTTGTTGCATTTAATTTTTTCGAGTTCTCATTACCACCTTGAAAACATTATTTTACTTGAGTTACTGCACAATTTTTTGTTTTTATTGCGTCCTTGTAAACTTGATTTTATTTTTAATCTTCTATAAAATGAATTCTTTTGATGTGTTAAATCTGTATTGTCTGAGTATTTATTGCCCCTTGGTAAACGCTTAGTTTTATTTTAAAACTAGTCAATATAATGTCCCTGTCAGATTTATTTTTTTCCGAGTACTTATCGCAACCTTGCGAACATGATTTTATTATAGTGTGTCACAAAATGAATCATGCAGCTATGTTATCAAAATCTGTTTTGTCTGACTGCTTATCGCCTCTTACTAAACTTTTTTTTCGTAAAACACTGACAAAACATATTACGAAAAAACAATTGCAGGGTTCGTGTTTACAACGACGTGATAAACACTCAAAAAAATTGAATGCGACAACAACATTGTGTACATTGGTTTTACGTTGAAAATGCATTTATTAAAAGGAGATAAGCAATCAAACAAAATAGATTGTGATGACATACTTGTAGGATTCATTTTACGATACACTCTAACAAAACTATGTTTACAAGGACATGAAAAGCAGTAAAAATAAATAAATGCAACAATAACATTGTATGGACTAGTTTTATGATAAAAATGCATTTACTAAGAGGAGATAAGCAGTCGAATAAAACAGATAGCCATAATGCAACAGAGGGATTCATTTTGCGATACACTCAAATAAACATGTGTTTATAATGATGTGATAAATTCAAATAATCATGCAATAATGCAGCTATAGGATTTGATTTATGATACAGTAATGTAAAATCATGTTTACAATGACATGACAAGCACTCCAAAAAATGAAATTTGATAACACTGTATGGACTGGTTTTAGGATAAAAGGCATTTACAAGGAGGTGATAAACAATCAGACAAAACAAATTGTGATAATGCAACTGCAGAATTCATTTAACAATACAATAAAATAAAATCATGTTTACAAGGATGCAATAAACACAAAAAAAATGTACGATAATGTAGCTGTAGGGTTCATTTTACAACACACTCAAGTAATATCGTGTATACAAGGATGCAATGGCACTGGAAAAATTTAAATGTGAGGGCATTTTATGGACTGGTTTTATGATAAAAAGGTGTTTACTAAGATGCAATAAGCAGCTGGACAAAATAGATTGTGATAGTGCAATTGCAAGATTCATTTTAGGATGCACTCAAATAAAATCGTTGTACAAAGACACAATAAGCAGAAAAAATTATACGATAACGCAACTACAGGATTCGTGTTATGATTTACTCATGTAAAATCATGTTTATATTGACATGATAAGCACTAAAAAAAATGGAATGTGACAACACTATATGGAGTGGTTTTATAATAGAAAGGCGTTTACTAAGAGGCGATAATCAGTAAAAAAAAAAAACATATATTTGTATCATAAAACCCGCCTATGTAGTGTCGTTGCATTTAAACTTTCGAGTGCCATTGCGTCCTTGTAAACACAACTTTACTTGAGTGTATTGTAAAATAAATCTTGCAACTGTTTTATCGCACAATTTTTTGTATTTATCACATCCTTATAAACACGATTTTATTTGAGTGTATTGTAAAACGAATCCGACAGTTGCATAATCGTAATCTGTTTTGTCGGCCTGCTTATCGCCTCTCAATAAATGTTTTTTATTGTCAAACTAGTCCATACAATGTTGTCATCGCATTACATTTTTTGGAGTGTTTATCGCATCCTTTTAAACAACATTTTACTTGACTCTATCATAAAATGAATCCTACAACTGCATTATCGCACAATTTTTAAAATTTATCTCACCCTTATAACAAAATTTTATGTGAGTGCATCATAAAGCAAATAATATAGTTAAACAAATTTTTTATTCCCTATAGTGTTGTTGTCTCATTTTTTTTTTAGTGTTTATCGTGTCCCCTCTTTAAGGCCCCTAATGCTTTTTAAGATATCTCAGTCACAATTATTGATCACTACTACATGAGAATATATGCTTACACATGTCATTACCTGATTGATCCATTGATGGTCAAACTTGAACAAGTCCATGACATTGGCTAGGAAGACCCAATTCACTTTATCAGAGACCTTCAACATATCTTTTAGGAGCAAAGCTATTCCCCTTGACAATGTTGGCTATGGATTAATTCATGAACCGTGAGAATTTGTTATTGAATGAGTTTGGTAAGGAGGAAGGCATTTTGTTCATTACTAATTAGCTTGTTAAGCATGATTTTTATGACCATGACTTTGGATATAAACTTACAAATACTATTGCATAATGCAACGAGCTTGAAGTCCTTGATATCCACTACTCCTTGGAATTTTGGGGGTAAAAGTAAAACCAAATATGTTCTATTCACCTTTGATACATTTTTTCTTTTTGGTACATACCTTTGATACATTTTTTCCTATTTTAAAGAAGCCCTTGATAATTGCCACAATATATGGGCTACTATATTCCAATAACATTTGAAAAAACTGTAAAAAAAATAGTTGGGCCAGACAGTTTATCACTATTGGAGCCGAACACAAAGCTTTAGTTTTCTCATTAGTGATGAGGGATGACAACCCAGAAGCTTCGCCCCACTAAGGTTTTGAGACCCACTTCACAAGCTTCAAACAATGTATTGTATGAAAAATCAACTTTGAAAAAGTCTTCGAAAAACTATCTATAGGCCTCTATATTCACCTCATGTAAATTGACTAGTATATTGTTCACTTGCATAATAGTTAGACAGTTATTGCTCTTTTGATGGTGTATAAGACTAAAAGGATTCAGTATTACTGTCTCCTTTGCTAAAGCACAAAACCCTAGATTTTTAGTTTCTAATATAACATGTCTTTATATAATGCACTATCTAACTCCTCTCTCGCTATCCATTCATAGTTCTCATTCCGGTCAATTGTATCCTCTCTCGCTCATTTCTTAGATGTTTAATTTTTGTATCAGTCTTCCCATAATGGTTGGAGTTCTACCAAGCATCTATTCATAACAATTTTCTGGTTTTTTGAGGAGCCGAATGATGGTACATTTGATATGAGTTTAAACCCGCCTCCTTTACCACCTTATGGCACTCTAGCTTCTTGGTGCACTAGTCATAGAATATGAAGAGACCTCTTCGTACCACCTGTTATCTCCCTCCTTGATTGGGAGAAGTAATGAGTTATGGTCAGACATACTCGGAGTCAAAATTATAAGCATAAAACAACAGCGAGGATCTTGGAACCACAATTGATTAATGAATGCCCGCCCAATCCAGTTTGCAGTGCACATTTTCCTCTCCCCTCCTATTGTTGCTCCAAATAAAGATTTTGTGTTTATCTTCCATAATTACTTCCTAATTGCCTTAAATGAATTGGTTAAAAGTGTCAAAGGACATGACAAGAGGTGATCTTTGTGTTTTGTCTTAGTTGTGACGCATAGCATTGAAGTCCTTCATGGAGATGATTGGCTGAATCATGTATTTGGGCCATACACAAAGACACTGAAGGACAAACAATCTAAGTGTGAAATTATGAAACATAAACTCAACGAAATTGAGTACTAGAATTCATCTTAGTGCAATGCAAGGCCATCCAATATTTGAAAATCTCCTTCAAATACACTTTCACACAGGCTAGTTTCTAACCACATACAATATGAGCAAAGTTGTTGTTGAGAGATGCATTAGAGATTATTGCAAGTTCCCTAAGGTGTGCTGCCAATATGACAACCTGTCTTTCTACATATAGGTATTCAATAAAACAAAAATTTGAGATTGTTATCTCCTAAGAGCAGATTAGGATCTCTTTGAGTTGTCATATAGATGAGGTCCTTGATATTCCATATCAAAAACTATATGAAGATGAAAAATCACCCACTAGCGACATACTATTAATTGGTCCTAGATGAATGTCGACATAGTCTCCTTCCCCCATTGCTGGAGGATGGGTGTTCACTTCTAAAGATGCCTGCAGCTCAGGATGCTGCTCTACCCTAGCCAATTTCACCTTCTCACTATCAGCTGCACCATGTTGGGACTTTGATAGACGATCTGAGTCCAAAGTTTTGTTGAGCTCCTTGAATTGTTGCCAAGGCCCTATCCATTACCCTCAACAAGAGCGGTAAGGATTGGAGGGTAGGTGTTACCTCTTTGAATGTTCATCTACTAGCTTTCCAATGGTCCACTTTATAGGGACGGAGTTATTCCTCTAGCGAGGCCTGGTTGGTTTCAGGCATGGTTCCCCTGTTCCTTGCTACCCTACCTTGTTTTTGTTCTCTTCAGAAGAATAAGAATAAGACATAGGCATAGATTCTATGGGTGTCCAAACCATTCATGCAAATCCCTTTTTTGACCAATATACAACCAAAAGTAGAGGAAGTCATAGGGAAACTAGGGTAGGTTTGGAGTAGAGAGATACTTGTTCTAATTATTCCATTCACTAGGTAACAGAGCTGAATCCTTCAGTGCTCTCTGCTTTTAGGGGCAAGCTTCGTTTCTACTAGGAACTGCCTCAGCCACAATCAAGGTAGATGCATCCAGGATGGGAGTGTCTTCTCTAATCACACTGCCAACATGTTGGGTGTTTGATGGAGGGGCTCTGGGATTGACTCCCTTTCCTTATCAATTGTTGGACACTTCCATATGAACCTACATAGTAGCCGGTTGCAATGCTTCTTGGTCTTCATTGTCAAAGTTAGCAAGCATGTTTGAATGTTTTTGTTGAGTTTCTGTCACCCTTGTGGTGGAGCTCCTATTATACACACTTCTCTACTTTCTAAGAATGTGCACTTCAATTCATCTGTCTTTTAGAAGCATTTTGGTAGCATGAGACTCCACAACTTTGATGAGGGTTTTATGATTCTATGTAAAGCGTGAGTTAGGTTTACTCTTCACTTGATTATTTGCTGAGGAAATACCTCTAGTTCCACCTCTGACTTGAGAATGAAGTTAATGGGAATGTTAACCCTCAGTCTCGGGTACCCATTCATAACATGGCCTTTATCAGTCTATAAGAACTCACTATCGAGTGCCTGACCTGTGCCCAGAATATTTTGTTACTCCAAAAAGGGTGGCAATCCAGGTAGATGTACTTAAATGAACAACTTAACATGATCATGACTGTTTAAAGCAATACCTGGAACCCACTGACTTGCGACCAATATGTGGTCTGCTAATCTTCAAGCTCTTGGTTCGAGGACAATTGCAAGTTTTGCCTTTGAATCCTCATTCATCAAGAAAGCTCTAGGCCTTAAGGATGAGAACCTCAATACATGTACTCATTTTGAAATCAGCAGAAACATATTATCAACTTATAAAGCCGCTGGGGTTGGCCTTAATCTGCAGTTAAGAATTAATTAATTAAGCAGTGTATAAAGTTTAGGACCTGAGATTCTTGGGCAATCTTGAGCTCTGTCTAATCACAGTCACTTGATGCAATGCATTGCGGATGGATGGAGAAATCCACAAATCCAACAAGGGCACTCAGATTTTTGAGACGCATGAGTGTCTATTAATTCAGAATTTTGGGGGGGAGGAAAAAGGATAAAAAACAATCGCTTGGATCAGTAGTTCATCCATTCTCAACCGAATGGTGTTAACGCTTGGGCTGTAGTCCTCATCATGGAGCACAGCACAAGTAACTCCTTCTTCCAACTCATTCAATGCGCCGTGTTTCACCTTACAGCTAGCCAAGCGGAGCTAACCAGAGAGAACAGACTGTGGCCCCACTTAGACTAGCTGACTAATTAACAACACTCACCAGAAACTTATCTGTAAAGAGAAACAGGTGTAGCAGTAGAAAAGGGGCTTCAAAGCGGCAAAATACCCATGACACCACAGTGTGTTCTTCAAGGAGCACCATATGCAGCAAAGTGGGGCTCCCTGTTCAGGACTAGCTACGTGTTTTACTGTGACTAAATGACCCAAGTTAGTGCTCTCCCCTACTGTGTGCATCGGGGGATGCGAATAATCTCCTCCACCATTAATTTCTTTTCCTTTTCTCAAACCAGCCATCCGATCTTAATAGATTGGATGAGTCTCCTACATTATGCAGGGGATAAATATATATATATATATATATATATACATATATATATATATATATGGTAAAAGCTAAAAGTTTGTCACTGAAAACAGCCAACATATGAGCATTAACGATTATTTATATTATAGTTTATCTTGTTTTAGCAAAGTTTCATAGTACATAGTGACATTTTTTTATTTTTTAGTTATCTGTCTACATATAATTCTCTCCCTTATATGTGCATCCACAACACATACATCCTCTAATGCTTATTAGCTGTCTAGTACTATCAGTACCTTTTGAATAAAATTCAATAATATACAACTTGAGGGAAAAATTCTGCAAATTGAGTATATAAGTACGTTTTATATGGTCCAATCTCAACATGTAACTTTCAATGTTTTGATTCTTTCTTAAATATACGTTGTATCTGGCTACATGGTTATATGTATAAAAAAACAATTTGAAACACACTAGACATGCATACATAAGAACTCAGTTAGTCAACATCAAAATGGAGGACTTACACTCAGTAGGTTAATGAAAGCTTTAGTAGCATCTCTCTGTCTACTGACTTGATCTGATTCAGGTCTTTCTCAGAGATTCTTTTAACGAAAGTTCTGATTCAACTGTTTCCTACAAACTTGTGAAAGCTCATGGGTCGCCAGCAAAACTTTCAAATTGCTGCTAAAAGCTAGCTTGCACTCTTGGAAAGGGCCATTTTCCAGTTTAAACTGGTTTTGCTATTTCTCACACTCGACAATTTTTTGTTACAAAAGATTAGTGCGTTTTAATGTTTAGGGAACGACTTTATACCTAAAAAAGGTACTCATCGAACCATCATCCAAAGACAAATGCCTGTGTTGATTTCTTATAAAAATTTAGGAACTGATTGAACTAGCCTGAAACGGATAGCAATCCTGTTCTCTCTCTCTGCCTTCTATTCTTTTCATTGCCACGCTTCGTTCGACGTCGTTCAGTTTGAAGGTACTAAGCTCTCGCCACCAAGTGGGCAGAGGTGGGACCCAACCCTCCGCAGCCCTTTCTTACTCCCCTTTTTTTTTGGCTCTGCCAATGATTGCGTCTCGCGGCCGAGCATAAAGAAATGAGATTGGCAGATTGATTGCAATATTTAAGATAGACAAGTTGCTCAGAATGCATAATACTGTGACCACTTCATCCTTGGTTCATCTACACCTAATTCATGTCAGACAAGCAGCTTAGCATCAAAAGTGCAGAAAATGCACAGCTTTTGAACACAACCATAAAAAATTGTCCCCTCCGATGCAGGACAAATGTTTTACTATAATGCCACATTAGTGCGTACACATGAGAATCTGTTTTGTACAATGTGCCAAGTGCCCTCCTCATTTGGCACCATGAACATTTTCTTCTCATTCAGTAATATAAAGAAAAGCAACAAATCTGCCCAGAGAAAAAATATGCATGTAACCATTAATACATACTACTCATCATCCTATTTTCCTGCCATAAGATACTAGTAATTTCATATAATCTTCCGACAGAAAGAAATGGAACCCGTGCATGCAGAAGATCATATCGACTCTCTATTCAACAACAGGCCAACAAAGACATAAAACATACAGTGTATACCATTAAATACTGGAAACAGGAAGAGAGCAGAAAGTTATTTTTGCCCTAGAAAAAAGATAGATACACAGAATTTGATCAGTGTTGGGGGAAAGACTAGTCCAATGTCATGGGCTGCACCATGCAGCACCTAAAACGAGCTTTTCTGACAGTCGTCAGGATCTCCTGTTCTGCATTCTCAAGCATTTTAACAACTTCGGCGAAAGGGGGCCGCACATCAGGGTTCACATCCCAGCATCGGGTCATGATTTCAGCAAGCACGGGAAGGCAATCAGGGGGAATAGTCGGCCTCACCCCCTTGTTAACAACAGCAAACGCTGCCTGAACTGCTGTCATGTTGTGGAAAGGAAGGGATCCTGTTATGAGCTCCCACAGGACGATACCAAAACTGTAGACATCAACTTTCTGGTTGTACGGCCTGTGCTGGATCATCTCCCTACAGGCATTTAAATGTTTTATTACAAAAAGATTGATCAGCAAAAGGTAATGCAATAGATCAAGTTCACCAAGCTAAGCAATCAAAACTAGGTCCCCAAGGCTGAGAACAAGGATTAGAAGGTATTGCTATTTGAAAATTGAAAATACATTTTGAACTCTGCAAAAATGAGTAACCAAACCCGCAAAGATAAACTAGTTAATGTTAATGCAACCAAGGTCATCTAGCTCTTGGGCTCTCAAAATATATGTAAAAGCTGGAGTCACACAAATTAAAGTACTCCAATTACCTTGCGTAACACTTGACTGAACAGCATATTATTTGCACATAATGAGGTTGAACTGCTGCAGTCCTACAGAGCTCTTAGGTTATCATAGTCAGACATCATTTGACCAGTGCCACAAAAGGGAAAATTCTTCCAGAATAACCTAGAGGGCACATTTGGCAACCCAACCAAAACTGGGCTCAGGAGGCAAAACATTGTTTTGCTCCGAAACGTCGTTCGGTGGGCGTGTGGGAAAACACAAAACTGAGTTTCAGAGAAACCCAAAATATTATCATGATCATATGATGATCCTTTTCCTTTTTGGAAAGTGACATGCAGCAAGCGAACACACAAGGCATGTAAAAGCCTTAAAAAAATAGACCCATCTAACCAGTTATTTCCTCTTAAAAACATGATGAAGGACCTCTATGCAATGTTGTACGTATCGTATCGTTTACAAAAATACGATACGATACACCCCCTGTACCGTAAATGGGGGTGTATCGTACCTGAGGCTGATTTCTAAAAAGGCGTCTTAAACCCCATTTTTCGAGTTTTTTTATAAAAACTCACCCCTTCTTCATTTCTAATCTAGAGATTGTACCGCCTTAGAGGGAAATAATCGATTTTCATTGTGAAATCATCGATTTTCACCGTGAAATCATCTATTAAACCATGGATTTGTGCGTGGGTGGCTGATTCCCATTGGGAGGAAAGGGGTTTTTTTAAACCATGAAGATGAAGATGAAAAAGAATGATATTGTTATGAATTTTGATGTCTATGAAGTATGAATGATGAATCGTGAAGGCGTGAACGCGTAAGTTTATAGCATTTAGCAAAATAATAAGTCTATCATTATCTAAAACATGTTTTCTATAAAGAATTTATTATTTCTAATTTTTTCTGATTTTTTATTAATTTTCCGATTTTTATTAATTTTTTCTAATTTTTTTTTTAATTTACGATACGGTTACCATACGTTACGAATACGATACGGCGTATCTTAAAGCCCGACCGATACGGCTTACGATACACGTTTTACAACATTGCCTCTATGTTTTTATAATCAATTTTTCGTTTCAAAAGTATCTAAATTCTAACATAACATGGACACATATCCGTATCAGTAGGAACTAAATGTAATAACCAAATATTTCCTGCCAAAAACCATGATAAGTAATAATTGTTTATTCAACAATTTTTCTCATAACACCAGTGATGAAGTTAGTTTGAAAACAATTTGTCCACAAAAATGCATGATGACATAGTTTAGACTTCAAAGTTTCTTATTCAGTGACAATCCATTACCTCAGGAGTTTTGTGACCTTTGGCTGACAGGTGTTCTGCAATAGAGCCAATATATAATTACATATATATATATATATATATATATATATATATATACACACACACACACTTTTTGAGCAGGGGGCAAAACAGAAGGAGGGTAAATAATATAATTTTCCAAAATTTCTGCCGGTACCAAATTAAATTAAAATTTTGAGGAAGGTAGTGGTGAAATTTTTTCAAAAGGTCAGGGATGCCATGGCCCCTACCAGCCCCCTTTGCTTTGCACCTGCATGCACTGTGCATAATGCTAGATCCATGTAAAATAAATTAACCTTAGAAAACTGCTGCACATCATGTGGTATGCAAAACATGGCAAATCATGTGTCTTGGGTTAAAAAACAAAAGCAGGATGGAGCAGGAATCCTGCAATCATGCCAAGATGCCGATTAGATTGCAGTTGCAAGGAAGCATGGAGTTTGATACTACTCATAAATTCATGCATACCTAAGTCACACGGGTGTGCCAACTATGCTGGCACACCTGCACCGATGCGGGTGCGGGTGAGGCCCGAGACGGCGACAAAAAAGTTCTGGCTGTTTTGGAAAATGTTTTGCAGAGTTCTCATTGATATATCGATCCAAGGTAACCTTGATAAAAAAAAAGTTTAAAAATATAGACAATTAAAATTACTTATATAACAAATAACATACATATGTATATAATATATATGTATTTATATGCTCTTGCCGCACTGGCACCTAATTTTTTTTGGAACTTGCAGGCGCCGGCACCGCACCCACACCCATGTGACATAGATGCATACAAGACCAGACAACACTCAAATACATGGATTAGTGCTTCCTGTGCTTGAAGATGTTGCCGGTAAGAAAAAGTATTCATTCTATTTTCATGTAAACCAATTTATTAACTAGCAAGGAAAGAATATGTAAATGAGAGAATAATAACAAATGAAACCAACAAAGTAAATATAAACTGATATGCGAAACTTCTGACCAGAAAAAGTTTCAATTCTCATAACGTTTTCCAACAGACCATGTTATATTCCCCATCTCACTAAAATACCAATATGGATCTTGCTTCAAATACAGATCAAATTTTAAGAAGCTTATTTCCAGATTCAGAGAACTTATCCAATCTCCAAGTGAACTTGCTTGTTTTAATCTATAGACGGGTAATATCCGTTGTATAAATGATAACATCATTAGTACAGAACCACCGTTTTTATTGACATTTTATACATTGTGTTACTAACAATTTACAGTTCAATAGCAGTTGACTAGACATGCATTTAATTATTTCCATTCATAAGCACGTTTGACAAAGGTATACTAAATATCATTTTCAGAAACCAATATCAATTCTTTTACAACCTTCTCAGTAATGTCTAGAAACTTACATGCTGGGGCCTTCCTTAGCATATGCAAGTTAGATGGAAGTGGTGCTTCCTAGCGGCCAATGGGTGAATAATGTATTTTCAAAATCATAGAAATATGTATTTAATTGGAGCCTTTTGAACTCTTCTACACCAGTGCCATACCAATATTTTAGTATCCATACACCAGGCAACAGACGTAATTTTCTCAAAGCAAGAAGTGACTTTGGAATGTGTGGATGTGGACGTGTTTATGTAGCTTCCCAAAAAAAGAAGCATTCAAACAGTGACATAATGATCAATATAATTAGGATGGCAAGGAATGTGAAAAGTAAAAGAGAGCATAAGAAAAAGGTAAATATTCTATGGCAGTCTAATCTAGTTCAGCATAACCACTGAACTAGATTAAGCCTAATCTATCCCGATTAAACCAATAATATCAAAAGATAAATATTCTATGGCAGTCTAATACTATCTAGTGCCCAAAATTAAGCTTATAGTTGTAAACATGAGTCCCAAAATAATTATAAAGAGGTAATACTACCATTCCACTTACGGTGCCATCCATCGGTATGTACCGGTCTCAGGAGTCATTCCATCAGTCTGGACCTCAATTCTTGCCACACCGAAATCTGCAATTTTGATGGACTTGTCTGTAGCTATCAACAGGTTGTCTGACTTGAGATCCCGGTGTATAAACCCCAAGCCATGCACGTAGGCCATTCCTCTGGCTACATCTAATGCCTGCCTAACTGCCACCTTCAATGGAACAGACCTGTTCTGCCTCTTTGCCAAGAACTGCCTTACTGAGCCACCCTTTGCATACTCGGTGACAATACACCAAACCATCGGCTTTCGACATGCTCCAATAAACCTCACGATATTTGGGTGCCTCAGAGTCGCTAACATCATTACCTCTTGAGTAAACTGCTGCTCCATCAACTGAGCTTTCTCTGGACTATTCTCAGGTCTCTCCAATATCTTGATAGCCACATCCTCTCCATTGTAGGTGCCCCTGTAAAGCTTCCCAAATGCTCCTTGAGCAAAGGCAGTACCCATATTAACCTTTCTCAAATCGATCGTCCATTCGTCATACTGCTCCAGACCCTCAGTAGGATATCGAGAGTCCATTAACGCTCGTGCCAATGCATCTTCCCCCAGCGTACGGGAAATCATATTAGACCTAAGAACACTGTGACCAACAGATCCATTTGTGCCGGTCATGCTTGGGTAAGTTGCTACCATATTCGTTGTGAGCGGTGTGTTCGAACCGACGCTGCTGTCAGCCATAGACATAGATATTGAGCCATCACCATTAGTCATCTGTAAACTGCTCATGCTGTCCACCGACATATGGGAGCCCTCTCCCAAAGGGAGGTAGTTCGAAGTAAAATTGAAGAAATTGTCATTGTTAGCAAGGCCTCGAAATTTCGAACCCTCCATCATTTTCTTCAGTTCTTCCTTTCGTCGACAGAGGAAGAAAGACTAAAGAATCCGCTGTCTCAGCATCTGTTTTCTATTCGTAGATTGTGCCAAAGTAAAGGCCCTAGCCAAAAAAGCACCAGAAACAGCTCATCAGAATCGTAATGGACGATTATCTCAACTACTTACTACTAAATTAAAAAACTTATGAAAGCATATCATACATCTATCAGCATAATGAGAAGGTCAAGAACAAAGAAAAACAGGAAATAATTCGCCCACTGCCAGTCAAATGTAACATCACAACTACCGAAATATTTGCTAAATCAGAAAGAGCAAAGGATCGTAGACAAACATGAAGATACAAGTCGAGACAGAAACCCAACCGATAAAGCAGAGAGAAAGCGAAATACGCAATAATTACAGCAATAGCCAAGAAAAAATCCATCAATCTCAGAAAAATTTTAACGAAAACTATCGGTCATCGAAGATCTCGATACTCGATCTTCATCAATCTCCCCACACTAAATCCCCAAAATTCCTATAAACCTCACAACCAACAACAGAATGGGTCAAAGCGCTAAACGAGTGCCAGAATTACACGTAAAAAATAAAAAAGAAACAAGAAAAAAAAGAGCAAATACGAATATGGAAACTCTCAACTCACAGGGAACAGATGGAAGAATTCCTCGTTGAACGGAGGATGAGAGACGACAATTGAGAGGCGAAGGATTGGGAGAATGAATTCAGGGACTTAGGGTTAGAGCTTGTCCTCCCTCTTTTCCTCTCTCTTTCTTCCTTCCTATTCTTCACAAAAACACGGAGACGAAGGAGACCAGTCACAAGTCATGGTCGTTCATTCTTTTTAACCCTTCTCACTTTCGCTCTCCTCATTCTCTCTCTATAGCACTTTACTTTTCTTTCAAAATTTATTAATTTATAATTATAATAGTTTTTTTATGCGACTCCCGGGACTTTTATTATTCGATTTTACGAGGGAAGGTGTGGAAAATTCGGGTCTGGGTCAAATAACGTGACCAAGTCCGAATCTGGTTGGTCAAATTCTTTTAAATAATGAATGTCTTAATTGAGATTCGGATTTTCATCCAAATCCAAATGCGAGTAATGAGTGCAGGAATGGAATTTGAGATATATGAGACAACTTAATTTGGGATTGAGGAGAGGCAGGTTTAGGTTAGATGTGGAAGCAATTGTTCAGACCAATTCCAAAAACTTTATATTTTTATATTGATATTTTTTAACAATTTGTTTTAGTTACGTATTGGTACTTTTTGAAAAAGTTAAAATTTTATACTTAGTGCTTCTTAATCAGAATTTTCTAACTCTGCCCCCCTAATTAAACTTGCACCTACTTTCTTTCTTTTCTTTCTTCTAATGATCCAAGTACGTTGATGAGTAGTGTATGAGTTGAGTCCAAAACTTGAACTCAGCTTGAACTTGGCAGGATGCAACTACAAGTTTTGGATGAAAGTTTTTTCTAAAAACTGAACCCACTAAGTATTTTTTTTTTTTCCTTTTACAATAAGGAGCATATTTTAGATGTACACATTCAACAAAGTTTAGCTGAGCATAAATAAGTTTAAATAAGCTGAACCTACCTAGCTCGAGATCAGCTGTCAAATTATGTGAGGTCACTTCGCTCAAGCCTAACTAGTTTTAAAAAGACGAGCCAAGACTAGTGAAAATTAAGGGGAGCTCGTGGTAGTCCATTCCTTGTGTCCAGTCCTATGGACCATATGAGATCAGCCAAAGTCTCTTCATCACATCCATTTCCGTCACTTACATACTTTACGACGAAGTCTTTTTTTTTAGCAATTCACTTTCTGTCTATATATTTTATTCGCATGATGAATACGTTTCTTTCTCATGTTTTAAACTCTCTCTCCCGCTCTTTCTCTGGCTTGAATGTTGACTCTAGTTTGTTTAAACATTTAGAAACATCAAAATTATTAGTCCGGTGGAGCTCCCGTTGCGATTACCCTTAGTGGTTACAGGAAAGGTGAGCGAGCATAGTTCCCTCTCCTCCTCCCCCCATACGGGCACCGCCGTCGGGCGGTGGGAGGCACGATCCCCTTTTTTCCTCTGTCACGATAGAAGAAGGGAAGCAATGCTGTAGAGGAACCCCTCCCTCTACTTGCCAGCGGTAAGAACGACGCGATAAAAGAACTTTGGTGTTCATATTGTTTTGGAGTCACTCGGTCATCTAATTAGACATCTAATTTTACACCGATTCATGATGGACCCATATATTTTTTAAATGTATTCTCTCTCTCTTTCTCTCTCTTTTCATTCTTCTCATTTTGTTTATTTAAGTTTTAAGTAGGATACAAGCTTTCATTCACTTACTTGAAGCAAAAACATAAATATCTTAATCTTTTTAAAAATAACTATGCACAGCGAGTTAATTTTTAAGTGAAAATTAACATCTTTATGCCTATAAGACATGAATTTATAAACATCATTTATATCAACTAAATGCACATTTAAGTTTTTGAAAACTAACATTTTTATGTCGATGAGACATGAAGTTAAACAACATTTCTATCAAATAAATGCATGAGGTAGATTACAATAATGTAACTTGTCGCTATACCTTTGGAAAAACAAGTCTTCTAGTATTGTAGCATGGGCTGCACCTTCTAGAACTACTCACACACATATACAAGACTTACTAAATGTCAGCATTAACATGCTCTTATCTCAACCTTCCATGTTATGTCGAGGGATACGGAGATTCCTAAATTATAAGGAAAAAAGTTACCAATTCATAAACATAACTACGAAAAAAAAAATTGACACAATTTATTTGTTACAATTATCAATACGTTCATACTTATGTTAGGATTATTGTACAAAAGAATGTAAGTAATTAGTGTCTATATGGTTGGGTAGAGAAGAAGTATAACCGATACATATACTTTATCAACATCTATAGCGCGAGCGTGTGAGTGTTATATATATATATAAAGAGTGAGAGAGAGTATAGGCATTCAGCCATGGAAATCAATGCACAATACTTAACATTCGTATATATACGTTTGATGAAACATTCGTGAATATGCTAGCTTTAACATTTTTATGATATTTTTTGGTGATCACATTTCCTAACACTCCACATTATCCATAGGGATTCTTTTTAAACAATGCATAAAGACTCTGGACATATTTGATAAGCATATTGAGGTGGCACAGAAAGGTATAGCTCGCTCCCCGTGAATCGACATTTCGGAATATTAATTACAGATTTTGGTATTGATGGAACTGGAAATATAATCCTTGATTCCAATCAGTCCTGCTTTCAAGACCGAGTCTAGCCATGGAGGGCGACACCAACGGAGATGAAGGCGAAGCCCTAGCGTCGCGTCGAAGGAGGGGCAACATTCCAGGGGAAAGTCGATTGTGGCTGGAGAGAGGCCCCGGTCCTGGGCACGTGGTTGAATCAGCGAATGACGGCCTTCTTTGATGATGCGGCAGCGAGTGGAAGAGGCGAGGGGGGGTCCGACGGTGTACCTGCATCCTGAGGCTGTGCGAAGGATGCATGCATCATTCTAGTATGCTGTCATTGCAGGTCTCTATGGATGAAGTAGGAGACCAGGAATGGACTACGCCTATGTTTTCGAAACCCTTCGAAGGCAATGGACCACTTTGAAAAACCCAAAGTTCACAGTGGATGGAAATGGGCGTTTACTTCAGACCGAGGAGGAACCTCAAGTGATTTTGAAAAGGAAGGCCTGAAGGTGGGCATGCGTATGCTCATTACAAGCAGGTGGGTTGCCTGGAATAGAAATGAAGATCGATGACGAGGAGAGAGTCCCCATCTAGGTACGTCTCCCAAATGTACCGGTGAATCTTTGGAATGTATATAAGTTAAAGGGAGTGGCGAGAGGGCTGAACGATGATTTCATCGTCGAGAACCAATGGTCGAAGGAGCAGACACGGGGGAGCAATGCTTGACTCAAGGTGGACGTCCCCCTGAAGTTCACCCCATCTCTGGTAGTAAAGTTACGGCTTGGAGGGCAGTCGAATCCTGGAACAAGAGGTAATCCATGTACCAAGAATTACTTTCTGTAATCACTGTGGAGCCACCACACATTGCACTGGCCGCTGCCAGAATATCCTCAAGGATGCTTTAGATAAGAAGCCTAGCATGTTGTCTCACCTTGATGACCTGTAGATGAAGGTGAAATTTGTTACGAAGCCATCGCCACCACCCAACGTGATCCCCAATTAGAAGGGAGAGAGCAAAGAAACAAGGATGACAGAGCCTCCAACTTGGAGACAGGGGGCTAGGGGAATGGGGATGCAACAGGGCATCGAATACCCTTATAAGGAATCCCAGGAAGGAGCAACTAAAGGAGAGGCTTGGAATGGTCGACACAGGTTCCTGGAAGAGGCTGGACTACCTAGGAGGGACCTCCCCTGCTTCCAAGAAGGTATTGCTGCCAACCTTGAGTCCAAAAATTCTTTTGCTAGTTTAGCTAAAAACATTATTCATATGGAGGTCGTACCTCTTAGGTACTCTTTTGCGACAAAAGACCTAAGTACAGAGGATCATGGGTCAGGAGCGAAACCAAAAACGTGTGTGAGAAAAGGCCCCAACTCAAGTAAGCAGCGTGGGACAAAAGAAAAAGGAAAGGGGGCTGGTTAGGGAGGACCTAAGACCCCCTTGCATGGTATCAGCAATCTTTTCTCCCCAGAGGAAGGATGGACTAGGTTGGGGCGTCAAAGGAGAAAGGAAGTCTCTACTTCCCCCATCCTAGATGTTACTAAGAATGCAATGGAAGTCCATGAGGGCATGGATGTCGAAGAGGCTGCTAGCCCACACACCCCACATGAATATCCTGACCTAGAATATGAGGGGTGCTGCTGGGGCAGCAGCACAAAGGGACCTCATTGTGATGTTGGCAGAACGAAAGCCTTAAATTCATTTTTGTTGGATACTCAATTCAAAGAATTGACCCTTCAAAGTATCACCAAGAGGGGTGGCAACTTATCTTTTGAAGCCGAATATAGAACAAGCTGATGGCCATGCTCGTGTGGTCTACCTATGAAATAACTCCAATTTTCAAATGATAGACTCTCTTTGCTGAAGATGGTGGATTGCGCTCTGTTTGTCGTCCAAAACCTTGGCCAAAATATAAGGGCCATTGGAACATGTCTTCCCACCAATCAGTTGCTGCGGGGGAGGATAGAACTCAGCAGCCTGATCCAATCTCTTCACACCCCTACGGTCATCAGCGTGAACTTTAATGCAATGTGCGGGCATAGCGACAAAACTGGTCGCTCTCCACTGCTTAAATCCTGCATTGATTTTAACCGGTTTATTAATGGGTGCAGTCTACAGAGATTGCAGATCCTAGCTGCTCATTCTCGAGGTCCAACAAAAGGCACATGGAGGACCTCATCTTGTGCAAATTAGACTGGTGCCTAGTGAACCAGTCGTAGCAGGAAATAGACAGTTGGGTCAGCAGTGTGAAGCTCCTTCTTAGGCACATTTCTGATCATAAGCCATCATCCTATCGGTTCATCATCATCATAACCACGGCACTTTTTGCCCATTTCAGATTTTTCAGACCATGGATGCACAACGTGAAGACTAAGGAGGTCATGGGGGAAGCATGGATGCGGCAGGCTCAGGGGTGCCGGATGATCCAGCTCTTAGGCAAGATGAATTGAGACAAAAAAAGAATATCCCAATTTAACAGAGCTAACTTTGGGCTCATAGATGATCAAATTAAGTCCCTCCTTGCATAATTGGAAGAGCTACAGGTTGGGATTGAAGGAGGGTGTGTCCAGGCAGTGGATCGAGAGGACAGTGTTCAGTCAGATTGAAAAACTCATCTGGAGCTCTGGTTGTACGTAGGCCAAAACAATCATTTTCTTTGCAGTCATATCTTTTTCCACCAACATAGCACAGCTGTCTATACCTTAGTTTATGAATTTCTTTGATTCTTGGAGCCTTTGCCCAAACCAAATTCATGATTGGAGCATGTTTTAGCCCAAGATCACACCCCGTAGTAAAACAATCATTTTCTTTTCATCCATATTTTCCACCTGTACCTATGATTATATTATTTTCCACCTGAACCGATGATTATATGTCACACATACTTAAGTTCATCAAGCGTATCATTTTTAGATCTTCAAACTCTAGTTTGAAATCCTTTTCTCATTTTTGATACATAACAAATGATTCAAATCTTCACATAAGGGTAACATAGTATTTTCATCTTAGATCTCTTATCCATGCTCAAGGGCAAAACCATCATTTCATTTTCAATAATGTTATTCTGCACTTAGGCTATATGTCATATATATTTAAGTTTATTAGTATTTGGTGTACCAATTATAATTTTTCATCAATATTTTTAGGTCCATAAACTATTGTCATATAGATCAATTATCTAGAATTCCGATCCAAACTCTTATCACATCGAAGATCCATTTTTGAGTTTTTTTTGGGATTTAGCTATTAAATCTGAATTTTAGATCAATGTCCATATTTGTCTTCTAGGATTTTCTTTGGATTCAGATCACGATCTGAATATGATAGGCATATACTAATCCAAGTTCCAATTGCATAAATGTGCATATATGAGAAAAATGCCACGCTTGATTTCATATACCATGCTAGATATCAATTCCAACAGTTGCTGGATCATGATTTGAATATCATAACCATATACTAACCCAAGTTCCAAATGCATAAATGTGCATATATGAGAAGAATGCCACGCTTGATTTCATATACTATGCTAGATATCAATCCGAACAGTTGCTGATGATTCATGCAGAACTCTGAGTTGAGCACTTTGGTTCAGACAAAACCAAACTGGTGTTCATATGGCTCCGCTACAAACATTTTTAAGTTTCAATATCTTGTATAATATAAAGTTTTGATTATTTAACATATGGCTTACTTGGGAGGGGGACGTCTTCCTCCCAAAAGTTTAGGTATATTGATAGGGAGGGAGAGAATTTTCTTTCTCCTTATGCTATAAAAAGGGGACACCTCTCTTTCCACATACCTTTTGCTCTTTGCTTTTTGAGTACAAGAAGTTTGGGGACAGTCCAAACAAGTACCTAAGCTAAAATTGAGCAAAAACTTTTAAGTCTAAGTGAAGTATCCATTAGCACTCAACCAAGAACCAAACGAGACTCAGGCAAGGGGCTTGTAGCATACGTAATCAGGTGTTTAGTAGTTTATGTAATTTCTTTTTCATACTCCTTCTTTTCTTCCCTTCATTTTTTTTCTAGTTTTCTTTTAGTAGAATGTCTTAGATTAGATTTTTCTTTTTTGCTTTAGCATGCTCAGTTTATGTTATTTATGCTTTAGTTCTTAGTTTAATTTTCTTTAAAAATGCTTAGATTTTAAAATTTTCAATTTTTTTGGAATTAGAATTTTAAAAGGGGACACCTCTCTTTCCACATACCTGAATGCAGGGTCAGGTATGCCCACCTTCATCTCTCTCTCTCTCTCTCTCTCTCATATTTCTATATTTAAATTTTGGTTTATATTATTGCTCTATTGCATGTTTAAATACATGGTTCTCCTTTTGCATAATAATAGCACATTTATGACCATGCATCTAAATTAGTTTTCACATATGCACTAGACATAGGTTCATGTAGAAACTAAGTCTGACTAGGTAGTACATAGGATGCAACAATAATCCAAGCATGAGAACATCCAACTCAAGTCTAGTTTCCATGTGAACTCACTTTCAAAAACATAAATTTTCAAATGCATGTTTTCAAAACCAAAATTCTTCTAATTTTCAAAACAAAAGTTATTCTAGAAACTATGTCTTCTAATGACTCTATGTTCATGCATGGTCAAGATCTAAACCTAGAGTTTAACCCATGTCCAAGTCTTCTAGTATCTAAAATACACCACTCTAGAACCCACTACAAGTACGATCTAAACTAGACCGGCCCTAGAATCCACTGCAAGCAAGTCACAAACCTTAAATCTAGCTCTCCTTAGCCAGCCCTTAAACTCAATGCTTAATAAGACCTAACATTGAGTGCACTATAAAGAACCATACCTTGATCAATCCCTAGCAAGGTAGACCCCTACTATGAATCCCAATTACATCAACCTAGTTAAACCTAGACCCAGATCAATTGAATCTCAAACAATCATTATTAGATCTTAAGTTTTTGATCTCATGGTCAATTGAAGATCTAGACAAGATGATACTGGACCCCATATTTAAATTTGGATTTCATAACAACATAAAATTGAATATGGATCAAAGAGTTGCTTTAGATCTTGAATTCAATCTTTGGATTTCCTCAAGGATTAGGATCTTGCATTCTGAAATTTAGATCTTAATATCATATTACAAGTCTAAACAGTAAATATAAACTAAAACCTAGTTAGTCTCAGGTAAACCCTATAGCCTAAATGCCTATTACAAGTTTGGATCAAGAAATCTGGATTTTAAATCAAACTGATCATGAGGTAAGTTTGGATTTGATTTTGGATCTCTTTAGGGTCACGTCCTATATTTCATAAACCTTATAAATCAGATCTTCACTGTGCATAATCTAGTTATGGGCATATATACTAGACTTAGGTTTGTTTGCATGGATAAGGTTTCATAAACCTTATAAATCATATCTTGACTGCACATAATCTAGTTACATGCATATATACTAGACTTTTTGAAATAAACTTATAAGGACCATGTCAAAAATGAATATTTTATCCCTTGTCTAGTTGTCCATTTAGGTACATATCAGAGAATTGGGGTGTTTATACTCATTTATGAGTTCTCTTGATCGTAAACCTTTATTTTTTGAGATTTACATATATTTTAAGTCAAAACTTTTCCAATACCTAGGGCATGCTTATTTTCTTTTACTTAGAATCCAAATGACATTCAATCCTAAGATGATTTAGGTGTTTAGTACTAGATCGGATTACCCTTACTAAAGGCATCAAGAACAATCATACCTTGAACTGAAAGGATGTATCCCATCTCTTTGGATCATGCGATGATCTTATGGAGGCGAGTACATATTTTCTATCCATCATTTATGTCTAGAATCTACAAGATTTTGCATGTAAACAAACTCCTAATGTTAGAAAAATTTACATGCTAACATTAGTAAATGTTAGCATAGGTGTACTTTCATTGACAAACAATAACATCATATACACTCAGATCCACCTATACATCAGTGAAGGTGCGGCTACAATGACATGCAATATCATCAATAAAACTTTTATTACCATGATCTAGACTGATGTTAGTCCCGAACCATTAGTGAAAGTTTTACCGATGTTTTTTTGACATTTGCTAATGTTTTTTTCATGTCAATAAATCTATTATTTTTTTGTGGCCCTCATTCTCAAGCCTTGCCCTTTAGCTTCTAAGATTTTTTTAAGACCATATCAAGATACTAGGTTTGCCCTCACTGCCAGTTCTTTTTGTATATTCAATGTATCTAATCATTTCCTTCCAATAAAAGATTGTCTACGTTAGTAGGTTTCTAGTGGAAGTTATGATTTACGTGATCATTCTTCATTTTGGAAAAGTTGTACTGCTCTTAGAAGAGTTTAACATGCACCTTTGATATCAATTCATACTCTAATTTGTTTTATCATTTTCTAGATGGCGTTGTATCTTCAAACACACTTACAACGTTACTTTGTGAAAAGCAAAATAGTGTTGTACTTGCTATTTTGCTCAAAACATGAAGAGCCTTGTTAGGTGTAAGTAATGTTTTTTCTTATCTACATTTCATGGTCAGGATTGAGTTTTTCTAACTTTGATACCTGTACCGTCGTTATGAGATTTGCCATTTTATTATTCATTTACAAGAGAATATTAGGACTAATGTTTTATTAGTTAGCATTTATTTAATTCTTTCAACAATGAAAGAGAAAGAGACCAAGGATTTCAAAAGTTTGTATAAAACAACGAGACCATCTCTTTTTCAAAAATTACTATCTTCTTATTATTGACCTCCTGCACATCCTCTCTAATAGATGGTCATATACAATCTTTTTTTTTAATTTAGTAAAAAACTAAATTGCTCAACCCAAAAAAATGAATAAGTACCCTTGCACGGATTTTTTTTGTGTGTGTCAAACATTCAATAAACCTCTTCAATCAAAGCAGCTATAGTATTTGACTTTCATCTTATGCACAATCTTTTCATTGTTGTTTTCTATTGCAGAATCTAAGGCTTGCATTCCATTGATACAATCTACTATTGCTCAAGAAGGGACTACAAACTTATTTAATCCGAATTGATATTTGTTTTAAAACTTCAAAAGAGTCAAAACATCATAAACCTAACTTCGATACAACTATTAGATTATGGGTCAATTTATGAAGGGAACTATAATCAGTAAAAAAGTTTTTTCATTTGAAAGACCTTATCTTTTCATGACTTTAAATCATTTAAAGGGATTAAAGTCAAATTAACATAATTTATTGTAGACTCATTAACAGAAAACTTTCTAATAGATGCTAAAGAGGGGCTAGAGTCTTGGTATTCTTTGGGGATCATCCCTTCAAGTAACGGCACACTTCATGACTTTGTGCAGATTTAGTTTTTGAAAGAAAATTTTAATGTAAAACACATCAAGGATTATACCCGAATGACAAGGAGGTTGCCAAAACTGAACATGCAAAGATGGGTATGACAGGGTAATGATTCTCTCACAGGATGGGAAAACATATACTTCCACAATTCTCTTGAAAAAAACAACAATGCACATACTTTCTCAGACAACTCATAAAAATAGAGAGTAATTCTTCCTGCCTCAATTCCCTATGATCTCATACACCCACCCATATTTACAGATATTTGTGATAACCACCTCTTTTAAACTAAAAGAGAAGAATTATAGAAAATTTAATATGAGAAAAGTAAATCAGACCTTTTTTTCCATTCTGGATAGATCCAGAATTTTCAACATTCTCCCACTTGCTGTTGATGGAGAAAATAATACTGCATATATTGTGTGCATTTCTTATATGATACTGACAAATAGGTTGTGTGACACTATGAGCATGAACGAATGAATGGATATTATATAACAGTTAAGACCATACAATAATTTATACCTGTAGAAACACGCAACACATTATGGGAATGTTGGGGACATGCAGGGCATTATGAAGACAATATTTATTCAATAATGATAAACTTCCTTTTCCAGCCACCGAAATAGAAGAACCATCAGCCATAGAGACACACTGCTGCCCAGAAGTCAACTTGTATTCTTGGAACATCTTAGGGTTCCCGGTCATATGATGAGTAGCCCCACTGTCAACAATCCAATCACCGAGAGAGGGATTACCTTGATCACTCGTAGCAACAAGAGCCTGAGCTAACTTAGCTCCATCCGAGGTAGAAGTGTCCTCTGGTGTAGTAGAAAGACGACTAATATAAGCTTGTAGTTCCTTGATTTGATCCGGAGAAAGTCTCGATTTGTCACCACTTGAAGAACCACTCTGATTTGAGTCCTGCACAAGAGAGCCACGCCGACTAGACGGAGGACGACGACGAACAAGTCTCTTCTCAGGATGAAGATCCCAACAAAAATCAACAGAAAGTCCTGGCTTGTGACAATGGGTACACCGCCTAACAGGGCGCTGGCCAGGCACGGAAGAGCGGCTAACAAAGGCCGAGGGACCACTCCCACGGCTGGAATCAATCTGCATCACTTGGCGTCTTTGTTCTTCGGATTCCACTCGGGCATACACATCTTCTATTTCAAGAATCTCATCACAGTTTAGAATTTGACTCCGAATGGATTCAAATTCATCACGCAAGCCTCCAAGGAAAAGGAACGTCCGATCCATCCATTCCTTTTCCCAGTACCGGGGATGATCGGAACCACAATCCCAGTTATCATTCACATGATAATCAAGTTCTTCCCACTTAGTCTTCAGGGCTGCATAGAAGGAGGCAACAGACAAGTCACCCTGTTTTAGGGTGTAGGTACTGCGTTTGATCTGGTACGTACGCAAAACCCTTTTCTTGCGACCATACATCCTCGCAAGCACATTCCACATTTCAAACGAAGTTGGCTTCCGCAGAATAAGGGGCTGAATATCAGCGGACACAGAGCTGATGATCCACACTTTCACCTGACTGTCTTCCAACGCCCAATTCGCCCATTGAGGATCTGTTTTGCTGGGCGCAGGTTTGTCGCCGGTGATATAGGGAAGACGGCCACGGCTCGTTATCCCAATCTCGAGGGCAGCGGACCAAGAAAGATAGTTATCTTTAGTCAGACGAATATGCGTGACCTGGACCGGCAAGTTCTCGCTCTTGGGAGCGATGCCCGCGTCAAAGGCCACATCACTTTTAGGTGCGATCTCTTTCGTCATCACAAGCAGTCAAGGCAGATTCACCACAGGGCAGCAACAAGACGACACAGCAGCGGTTGAAGCACCAGCACCACCCGGAAACCCTAGGCGGCAGCGGCGAGAGGCAAGATGCGTGACGGCGCTGAATCGTCCGACGGCGGCGGCGCAGACAGAGCTGGGACAGCGCTGGAACGTCCGACGGCGGCGGCGCAGACAGAGCGGCGACGCAGAACAAACCCCAACGGTGGCGGCGCAGAGAGAACCTCGATTGCGGTGGAAAAAACTCCAAAGGCGGAGGCGGCGCAGGGACGACGGCGGAAACACGAGATGCAAACGAACGATCTCACCCTCGTGGCTCTGATACCATGTAGAAACACACAACACACGGAGGGAGAAGAAAGAACACACAATGTACGTGGAAAAACCTCAAAAAGAGGAAAAAACCACGGGGAAGCTCTAACCTAGGTGCACAACCGCAACCCTAGGAGAGAGAAAATATATTCACTTAACTCGACGATTACACGTAAGTGACAAATATAAAGAGGGGGAGAAGAGGTGCCGCCTAGGGTACCGAGCCAGTCTCGGTACCCATGCCCCATAGGACCGGGTCCATATCTGGACCCCGTTCCTCATAACAATATATTCTAACAATACCTATAAATAATAGCTCTCATACATATAGGTTGTTCTTGGTGCCTTAGGTCAAATTCAATCTTCATAAGCCTCGACATATTCAATCCATCTACATTAATGAAGTTAGATATGTTACACTGAGATCTCATCTTGTGTTCATTATTTACTATTTGAATAGAGATTTCTAGGCAATTTGATATTACTGACAACAAATATTGGCATCAACAAATATACAATATATCTTCCCCTTCTACATATATCTTTTGAATCAGAATAGCTACTTCCCTAGACATGCCCTATCTAACCAAATCATTTATGATCTTACATGACATGCTAAAGTAGTAATACTACTCCATCTTCTTAAAATACATTCAAGAGTCGTGAGACACATATATAATTAAAAAATTGACTCTTGCATCTTTAGGGCTCACACAATAAAGAAGCAAAGATCATTCTTCAGTTCTCATTATTGGTTGATTTAAGTATCAATGCAACATACGTGGTATGTCTCAAGTACTATAACAAAATAGCTCATGCCTAAACGAGTGTAGCTAAGCAATGAAATTCAATTGCTTTGTCGTACATGTTATCAAGAGTCTAATTTCTCCTAGGTAGTGTTTGATGGCCAAGAAATCTGGAATTGGAAATATATTTCTAGAAATATATTTCTTGCAATAAAAGAATGAGAAAAATCTTTCCGATTCTCATTTTGATGTGTGTGTGATAACTGAGAAATATATTTCCTGAAATATATTTTTGTGTTTGATGATACAAAAATATATTTCTAGAAATATATTTCTGTGTTTGATAACAAGGAAACATATTTTCATATTTACATAATCTTTATATAGTTTCTTAAACACATACATAAATAATAAACCATCTACGAAATCACGACCAGCGATAAAATGAACATGATCTTTACTAACCTAGAGCTCCATTATCAAACTCAAATTTACTGACTGAGAATGTCATTATCAAGTGTCAATTTTCATGTCCAAACTAATAAAATTCATATCCCAAAACAGCATGAAAGAAAGTTTAGCTGAACCTTCCAAAGTAGCTGATACACATGCAACAGCTTCTGATGAAGTTGAAGCACTCCACCCTCCTCAAATGCTTTCTGCAAAAGATCGGAAATTTTGTGTGTCAAGGAAACAAGTAGAGATAAGAAGCTATCATCCATGATCCATGTAAGGTGGGTTATGACGTATACCTCTAGATTTGAAAAATCCCAATTGATATTGTAAAGAGAATTCCAATGATGCCACTGGCAAATCAAAAATACAATGTATATTACAAGATTGAAACCAATTCTCCTTGAATCAAATCAACAAATCACTAACAGGATTTTTAAGAAGAATAACATAAAAGTTAACCAAGGAGATACTCTGATTAAAGTTAATGGAAAAGGCATTTCGTACAAACCTCTCTGCCAACATGGAATGCAGCTATCCAAAGATCTTCCTGCAAGAAGGAGCAAATTTACAACCTCAGTTACAAAAGATGAGGCAATGAAATAGCCTGTAGCATGCAATAAACTGGGAGATAAGATTTTTCTGCTTCAAACTTTTCCAACAGAACTTCTTAATTTATAAATATAGTTCAAGGTTCTGCTGAAATACAGATCAGACTTGATGAGCTGACGGGTTTTGATTGATGCTGCTGATGGCAGAAAACATGTAAGATCTTAACAGAGTAGATAGCTCAGCTGAACTCTGCAATTGATGAGGTTTCATCTCAGCTTAGAGCTGATGACACGACAAATAGTGCAGCAACATCTTCTGATGAAGTTGAAGCTGCTATATGATCACGATATTCATTACATGACAAGAAGAAGCATCAACATCAACTACTGTCATGCTTCTTAATGAATGCTTCTGATGAACACAGATTCAGATAAAATGAAGGCAAGTCTGCAGAACCGTGTGAAATAGGAGGCAGAAAACAAAACAACAAAAAGAAGCGAACAGATAAAAGGAAGGCAAGTCACGCACGCACTTACAGGAAACCAGAAAACAAAAAGAACAAAGATGGCAGAGCTAAATTTCTGGAAAATCAACCAAAAAGTTTAAAGGGGGAGAGAAGCGAACTGACCTTGGTGAAGGTATGGGAGAATGAGAGAAGATGAAAGATAGGTGACGGAGCAGGAGGAGCAAGGGAGGGAAAAGCAATCTCCTGAGTTGTTCTTCTTCGTCTGTCAATGGACCCCAACTGCTTCAACGACAACAAAATCAGGCTATCTTCAACAACAGCAAAATCATGATTCTACCCCACACACGAGGGAGGGGGGGAGGGAAGGAGCAGCGGTGGGACTCACCACATAGAGGCTTATAAAGAAACAAGCGGAGGGACCGTCGAACGCCTTCACTCGTATAGAATCTCAAGGGTTGCCAAATGAAAAGGCAGAAAATGGAGTGGAAGAAAAGGGGAAAGAACTAAACAAGGGGGACTCATCGTGATGGTCTGCAGCAAAATCAGGCGTTCACGCATAGGTAGGGAGGGACTCGGGAGGGAGCGACATGGCACAGGGAGGGAGACAAGGGAGGCGGCGAGAGAGAGATGAGGGTGAGTGGCCGGAGCAGGAGAGTGAGAGTGCGTGGGACGACAAGGACGTAGCGGCTGTGGCTGGGTGAGGACCTCGCGGCAGGGAAGACAACGCGAGCTGCGGCTGTGGCTGGGTGAGGAACTTGCGGCAGGGAAGAGGCAGCAGGGAAGAGGCAACGCGAGCTGCGAGCGTTAGGGCAACGGTCCGAAAAAAAATTCCGGAAACATAATTCCACCCCTCCGGGTGGAATAATCTTTCCGGAAACATTATTCCGGAATCGACCTCAGCGGTCGAAAATATAATTCCGCGTTTGATACGCAGGAATTTTTTTTAAAATTTGAAATATTATTCCGTTGCTACAGTAAAATGCCTGCCCATCAAACAGTACCCCAAGGAAATGACTCGATATCTCAATGATGTCACCTTTTAACTTTGATAAGTCTAAGTTTTTGGATCTAGTTTACCAGGTTTACATGATTTGGATAGATCATGTAGGTCTTGAAATTTAATATGATGAGTCCTCATCCTGAACCATTGAGCATTAAATGTTTCGATTGATCCTATCACATTTCATTTAGTGCTAAGAACCCTTGTATTTTCCATACTAGTACAGATCTCAGCCTCTTTCAACTTATTGTCAGTTCAGATATGAATCTATCTGATTCAGAAGGGAAGAACTTGCATCAGTATCTCAGTTTCAATTCAAACATGGGTTTGATTCACACTCCATGTTCTGAGAAAGATTTACCATCTGCAAAAAAAATGGAATCTTTGTCTAAAGAAATCCCTTGAGAAACGACAGATGTATAGAGCCTTTCAACGAGATAGTGCTTTTTCAAATCTCTCAAAATGGTAACTGTTCCAAACGTATATGCCGTGGTTGCTTATCAACTAGGTCCCATATCTCATTTTCTTTCATGGATGCCATTTCTTTATCCATGTTGTTTTCCATTCAGATTTTTTAGGCAAAAAAGTGTTTTTTATACACTCTTAGGTGCATCAACATTTTATGGTAATGCAATATATGTCTCACTTTTAATATCAAATATTCACATAAGAACCTTTACCCATGTACGTAATTGATTCAACATTGTTCTATATCTTATATAAGAATTACTCTCCTTATCTTGTAGTGGTTGAAACACTTCCTCAGGTGTCTCATAGATTAAGATAGGTAATTTCTCTTGCCCAAGATGGTTCAAGTCATAAAATTGAACCTCCTTTTTAATAGTCTTCCCAATACCAAATTCATTTTCTTAAAATATAACATCTTTGGATTCTATTTCTATCACATGACTATATGTATTCTCTCATGAACATACATAATCGTTGGAATGTTTGTATAAAATACATTTCTTTTTCCTTGTCCCAACTTCCTATATTTGTGGGAGATATCACAATTATAGACTGCAGATTTCTAGGGACTTCAATAACTTAGGTCAAGACACCTGTGTGTCCATTGTTCATAATTTGTGGTAGTAGCAGATTTAGTTGGTATAGGGTTCAATATATATGTATGTAGTAGTCAGGTAACAATTTCTCTAAAAAGAGAGGTAAATTTGCCTATGCCATCATAGATCTAACCAGCTTCATTAAAGTTCTATTTTTTTCCTTTGCAATATCATTTTGCTATGGAGTTCTAAGTATGGTTAACGATCTATTTATACATTTCTCATCATGTGGCTCTTTGAATTTCTCAGATAAATATTGTTTTCCTTGATTAGTTCTCAAATGTTTGATCTTCCAGTGTACCTAATTCTAAGCTAAATCCATAAAATGTTTAAATAATTTAAAGTTAATATTTATGAGAGTTTAAGTACTTAAATAAAATCATAAATGAGATGAAATTATATGCACTATGTCTTGTGGTTACTTTAATGGGATCACAAATATCTAATTGAATAACTGTAATAGATAAGTTATCTTAGTGGACTTACCAAAAGGCTTTCTAGTGGCTTTCCCTGCAAGACAATGCTCACATACAGACATATCAACCTTTGTGATTGAAACTAGATGTCCCTCTTTAGCCAATTTTCCCATTCTCTTTTGCCCAATATGTCCCAACCGTGAATATTATGTAGATAAATCCACATTAATAGTATTAACTAAAGTAATAAGACAAAAAACTATCAACATACACATTCATGCAATTAGATAAACACAGTAACATGAAAAATCCATGCATTTCCACACCAAAACATATTTATCCAATAAAATATATACAACTGAATGTTTGAACATAAGTTAATAGTCTAATTCTGTAAGAGCAAAAACATAAACAAGATTCGTACAAATATCTAGAACGACACATATGTAGGTCGAATGTTTGTCCTCCTTACAAGTCCAATTTGTAGGTACCAATTTTTTTTACTTCAATCATGCTGTTATTCCCCAGGAATAATCATTTTGCTTCAGCAGAAATTTTCCTGCATTCAACCAATAAATCACATCATTTGTCAGATGGTATCTTGCTTCTTAGTCTATAATGCAAAAAGGATAACTAGGAACATAAGAATGAAAACTCTTAGTAACATGTACCTTATTCGACTCGCTGCATTCATGAGTAAAATGACAGCTTTCTGCATTTGAAGCATTTCATCAATGCTTTGTCTTTATTTCGACCATGCTTACCTCAGCATTTTATGAGTTTCTTTTTCTATTTCTTTTGCACTTTCATTTGCCCATTTCTCTCAGGTTTGCTGAACTACTTCTCTTCAGGTCCCCCTTGCTCTTGTTGTGGAATATCTACTAGAAATTTCAGCAAAAAATACTTGCTTGCTGGTTTTAGCAACCTCCTTGTGCTTATATTTCAATTTCAAAGGACATGCAGTATCATGAAAGATCTTGGAACTTTCATTGTGTGTCATATTAATCTTTTTGTGTTCTGAATTATGAGGCAATGACCTGAGAAAACACCACTTGCACCTACTGTTCATCAGACAAATGATATTCAACATATTTTAGTTCTCAAATCAAAGTGGACATACCAGAATAACCCAAGTGTAGCATTTTTCGGCTGCACATCTATGCATGTCTCTTACTACACAATTATCATATGATCATTTCATACATGATGTGTGACCAAATGTTTCATGTAGTCCATAAAAAATATGAAAAATTTTCCATAATAAATTTTATCATTTTGATCAATCACTATATCAATGATCATGCTAAACTAAAAAAAACTAATTATTTAAACCACAAGTGATTGAAGAACAAAGTTGAATTGGGCACCGCCTGATGCGTTTAAAATTCAGGCTAAAAAAAAAATTGCCGCCAGCCAGTAGTAACGTTCACCGATTTGGCGTCTCCAGTGGTCTTGTTCACCACTTCTCGCCAATTGGCATTGTCCGACTTCCTCTGTTCATAAGGTGGCACTGGATGCCCATGAACATCTGGCAATGTCGCTGTCTTTTGGCATGATTTGGCGGCATCAATCGCTGCTCTCCATTGTATGGTGCCGTCGGCGACCATCTGATGCTATCTTCTTTAGACAGGGGAAGGGACGAGCGCCGGATGCCAGTGATCTACATCCTATGATCCGTAAAACATAATTGTGCAAAAAAATACAGGAAGGGAGGAAGGAAACAAAGAGAGGTAAAGGTATTAGGCCCTCCATGTAAGAGGAGATGAATGAGCAGGCACTGGCAGCCTTGTTTGCCTCCTCCCTGTCAAAGACAAAAGGAGAAGAAAAGAGGGCACCAACCAGCGGTGCTCGTTCCTTTGTCACTAAGAGCGTCGCCTGACGGTGGTTGGTCTTCCTGTAAATATTGCCCACTGGCAAATGGCCCAAGATTATCTGTTTCCTTGACTTACACTGTCAGCCCTTCCATTGTATATGCCACACACACACACACACACAATATATATATATATATATATATATATATATATATATATATATATATATAATATGGTCCAATGGCAAATGGCCCAAGATTATCGTTTCCTTGACTTATACTGTCAGCCCTTCTATTTTTTATGCCGCATAGTGTCAACTAGCCTTACCGCTGATAGTTCCTGCTTGTTCGGGTTCACCTCAAAAGGAGGGAATAAAACAAATCGTCCACTCAAAATAACTTGGCCCAGACAATATATGTATGTGTGCGATTCTACAAGCATGCATATGTACGCAGTGCATGTGGGTTACTGCACATTTCATCTTGGAGCTATGAACCTCGCTTTGACACCACTGAAAAAAAAAAACAATTAAATGCAAATCAAATCAAAGATTATACTTATGACAGCGACAGGGTAACGATTCTCACAGAATGAAGATGCACAGGCTTTCACAACTCTAATAGCAAAAAGATATAATGCACACGTACACTTTTTCAGATCACTTCGTGAAAATAGAGTCTGATTCTTTTTTGTCTTAGTTATCTATGATCTGTTGCACCCACCCATATTTATAGGTTTCTGTGATAACCACATTCCTTAAACTAAGAGGGAGGGAGTGGTTTCCTAAACCACTTTCTCTAGTCGTTCAAAAGTTCGAATTATGGAAAAATTCAAATTTGAATGTAACAAAAGTAAATCCGATCATTTTTTCCATCCTAAGCGTATCCAAATCAAATTTGTAATAGTTTCAAATAAGAGTCCCTCAAACATGCATCGGTTGCACAACTTCAATAGTAATCTTGGCAATCGAAGCCAAAGGAGGCTGGCTGTGATTGATAGGCTACTGGTGGTCATTCTGAAGTCCGGTGAGAGGTGATGAGGAGCGAACATGTGAGAGAGGAGGGAGAATTGTGTGAATATGTGTGTCCTATGGGGTATCCACTTTTTTAATTGAAAAAGAAAAACTTAATTTATCTAGTTTCATGAATCGGCCATACGAGTTTTACCAACTGAATGTGATACGAGGTGCTTCCTTTCAAAGCGTTACAAGTATGAAAAGCTTGTATGTGCAGCTTTGTGCAAGTAGAGATGCATGCTTTAGTTTGATAATTTTATTGGCCATTTGAAAACTAGTTGGAAGAATTTTACTCCGGGCCCTATGTCTTAAGAAAATTCCTTACAACTGATCTCGATTCTCGAATATATAAACTTCTTGATAAGCCTCAAGTTTTGGAAAGCAGGTTACATGTTCGACCTTTAACAAGAGGCCGCGTGTTAGCTAGATGCCAGGAATGACAAAAATGTTTTTGTTTATGGTAAGCTAAAAACCCTTTATATGAGGACAACAATGGACTTTGAAAAGGTAATGTTTTATAAGAAAAGGAAAATACTCCTTTGATGGAAGGGGAGGATGCAGCTTCCCTTGTTAGCCTCCTAACACATAATGCTGCCTCATATAGAGGCCAATTCATGTGTCCCGAGCCCATCATGAGGGCTGTCCATGTGAAAGATGTGCCTTTGAACAAATAACCTTGTCAAATTTGCTCCAATTTTGTTGAATTTTTAAACTGTGCATCCTTAAATGAAAATTTCTGTTAATAGCATATCATAGAAAAAAACAACTTTGACACACAGAAAGGTATTTAATAAAATTAAAGTACTTTGATGGGTCTTTTCTTGGTCTAATATTCACCAACAAATTTAATTACATTGACTAATAAGACTACTTCTTTGACAGTTGACAACGATGTATACCTTTATAGGGTCAAATAAGTAGACTAGTGATAGAGCCAAAAAAGTGTAAGTCAGGCACTTTAAATATACTATTAAATGAAGTAAAATAGTTACCTACAAATCAAATATTGTGTGAAAAAAAAACAACTATAGTCATATACATAATTGATAGTTTACTTCCTAGGAAACAAAATACCACCGGCGATTGAAATGCAAATTAAACAACTCCAACCAAATAAAAAAAGAAGACGAACAAGAGAAAAAAAATATAAAAAAGGCAGCCAAGAAACGCAAGATAGGGATGGTAATCTTATGAAAAAGAGTGAAAGTTAAAAGACAAATAATTCCACAAAAACACAACAAGAAAATTTTATAACTTTGCTGTCAAGAGGTAACAACATCTTGAATGGATAGTGACTCGTTTGCATCCACTGTAACACCACAGGAAAAAACAGATCTATTTTACATGAAGGTGTCCCAAACATCGATGTGTCATGCTTGAAATACTCATATATGGAACTACTTTCTAAAGCAACTGATCTCAAGGTTGCAAAAGAACTTCAGAAATTAGCAGTTTACAAGAAATAGGTTTTGTTTCCTAAAGAAATCAAGATGCAGGATGCCCCAAGTCCTCTTCAGAGTTAGGCTCCTTTATCCTTTGGGCTTGTTCTCTTCAGAACAACATAAGGATAATGTTCCTCAGAAGGAATACAACAGAACTATATTACCAAGATATATACAGTTGCAAAAATAATTCGGAAGTATGTGAAAGTTCCAGGAATCCACATCAACATGTAAGCTTTACAGGTTCTTAATAAAGCTAAGGCAGTTATGTTATGTCCAAACTAATCCTGCATTAACCATCTCATATAGGAGTTGACCATCACATGAAACCTCACACAAGGGTCCAAATTCTTCAAGGTCTAAACTCCTAACCTCCACAACCAATGTTAAGAATGTTGTGTTTGACGAGGACTAGCATTTTCTGCACCAAGAAATTGATGTGCGCCTATACCATTTTGCCACTATAAGATGGATTCATGCAGTAACATATGGTTGAGTGGTGGGGCTTTTGATCAGCTTGTACAATCTTCTTTTGTTATATATGTTTTGTTTGATAAAGATTTTAGTTCACTTTCGGTTGAGTGGTTTAATTCATATATATATATATATATATATATGTATGTATGTATGTATGTATGTATGCATGTATGTATGTATGTGTGTATGTATGTATGTATGTAGCATTGTGGTTCATTTTCAGTTATGTCTAGATTATGTGTTGAAACTCAATTATGTGTTGGCGATTATGGCAAGGCAACAAATCAGTTGTTGGTGAGTTGTCATGGTTGTCTATGTTTTTGTAGTATGTCTAGATTTATTGTCTTTAGGTTTATAAACTTTTGTATTCATTTCTGTATTAATGTATGGAAAAATGCGTTCCCCCTAAACTGTTTATATTTTGATCTTTTGTCGTTTTAATCGATATTAGAACATTTGGACATTTAATAACGATGACGTTCTTATTATATTAATGAATTCAAGTAAGTGGTTTTTTTAATATTTTGCTTTAACATAATCTTGTTATTAAATGTGTTTATTTAGATTTGATAAGTTCTTGTTATGAATTTTGTAATAGACTTGAACGAATCGGAAGAATATCACGTCGCGCGAGGTGTTCCTTCCTCCTATCCTGGGAATAGATCTGACAACCAAATTAGCCTGACCAGTTATGCTGTATGCCTCGGGAAAAATTTAAGTTGCATTCCATAATAATTCTTAGATACTAATGTCCTTGTTTTCTATTTTGCAATAGCATTTTCGTTGGTGAGTTTCTGACACGGACAGTGCAGGTGGAAGGCAGTCCACGTCTTTGTGATATAAAATTAAATTGCATAGTGCAGTTGACTGGAGAAAGATCATCATCGCATTTATGTTGAAAGCTACTTCGAAAGACTTTCCCAGTAGTGAGGCAGGCTGGAACATGCAGGTCAGCATACTTTTTTTTTTCCTGCTACGACGTCAACCTACAATCATCAATTGTTCTTTCATTCGGCTATTGAAGGAACCTACTTGAGCGTGCCACATGTTAGATTTTACGTATTTTTGAACAATTTTTTTATCTTTTAATGGATTTCAAAATTATTTATTATTGCTTTTATCCGATTTAGCTAAATCAGTGAATCGATTAGCTAAATTTGCAGAACTACCAATTAGAGTTCTTTTTCACAACATTCATATGACATAGATAGGATTCCAAATGTCAAAGCATTACAAGTGTGGAGATCGAGGTTGTACATGCAGGTTATTACTAGTAGAGATGCATGCTTTAGTTTGATAATTTTATTGGCCATTTTAAAACTAGTTGAAACACAATTTGCTCAGGACCCTGTGTCTTAAGCAAATTCCTGAAAACCGATCTCAAATATTTGAACTTCTTGATAAGCCTCAAATTTTGCAACGCAGGTTAAGTGTTAGATCTTTAACAAGAGACTGCGTGTTAGGTAGATGCCAGAAATGACAAAAATATTTTATTTATAGTAAGCCAAAAAACCCTTTGTATGATGACAAAAATGGACTTTGAAAAGGTAACATTTTATAAGAAAAGTGAATTACTCCCTTGATGGAAGAGCAGAATGCAGATTCCCTTGTCACGTTAGCCACCCAACACAGAACCCCGCCACATATAGGGGCCAATTCATATGAGTCCTGAGCCCACCATGAGGGCTGTCCATGTGAAAGATTATGCCTCTCAATAAACAACCTTGTCAAATTTGCTCTAATTTTGGTTGAATTTTTAAACTGTGCATCCTTCAACGAAAACTTCTGTTAATACCATATCATAAAAAAAAGCGATTTTGATAAATAGAAAGGTTTTTATGAAATTAAAGTACTTTGATGGGTCTTTTCTTGGCGCGCGCAATATTCACCAACAAATATAATTACATTGACTAATAAGGCGACTTCTTGGACAATTGAAATATACTTTTATACGGTCAACTAATGAGACCAGTGATAGAGCCAAAAAGTGTAAGTCATGCACATTAAATACACTATTAAATGAAGCAAAATATCTACGTACAAATCAAATATTGTATAAAAAAAAAAACAACTATTGGCATATACATAATTGATAGTTTACTTCCTAGAAAATGCAAATTAAGCAACTCCAGCCAAATGAAAAGGAAGATGAACAACAAGCAACTCCCTCGCTGCTGCTGCTGCCTGCAGTCTGTTGCCGCCATCGCCAGACTCGCCACTTGCCGCCGCCGAACTGCCTGCTATCCTCCGGCTCGCCACCATCGCCACTCGCCAAATCTGATCTGCGGCATGATTCCCCCTGAAACTGTTGCTTGTCATCGCCTGAGCGTTCAATCTGCTGCCGCCATCGCCGTCGTGGCTCCTTGCCGTCGTGCAGTTGCCGACCTGTTTCCCCTCGCCGCTGCCTCCACCGGACGCTGACCTTCTCCCTATGATAAGAGTGAATCAGCAAGACGAGAATTTAGGGATACCCAAAATTCTCGGCTGCTGAAAATCAATGAGATACTTAAATAGATGAGAACGTATTTATTGTAAAGGCAAAAATAAGGAAGTCGTTGAGGATGAAACGCATGGTAACCAAAATAATAAAAAGCCAAAAATCAAGGAAGATGTTGAGGAAGACGTTGAGGATAAAAATGTACTCAATGGAAAGGAAAATTGAGGGAGACGTTGAGGAAACTTAAATGACAATCATGGCATATTCTGCCTAGTTATGATCTTCCTTCATCCACTCCAAAATTAGTGGATATTGAAAATCTTAGTAAATCTTTTTTTCTATATATATATATATATATATATATATATATATATATATATATATATATATATATATATGTGTGTGTGTGTGTGTGTGTGTGTGTGTGTGCGCTTGTAACAATTAGTGAAATACACGTGAGAAATTTCCTTTCTTCTTTGTGTTCTCAATTTTCTCACTCCCCCCTCATGCTTATATCCGGCTGCCGTCGCCCCTTGCGGTCGCTTGCAGGATGTTGAAAATCCTGCCGTCGGCTCTTCATCCCTTGCAGCCGCTTGCCGGACGTCGACCCAGGACACCGTCGGTATCGACCCTGCTGTCTAGGGATGTCAACGGATCGGATTCGGATCGGATATACCTTTTACCATATCCGATTTTTCGGATACTCATATAATCGGATTCGGATTAAGATTCGAATTCGGATGAATTTTTTTTATACCATATCCGAATCCGAAATTAAAATCTACATCCGAATCCGATCCGAATCCGATTTTTAATTATACTTGAATCCGATCCGAATCCGAATTTTAATATCCGAATCCTATCCGAATCCGATTTTTAATTTATACGTGCATCCGATCCGAATATCCTTTTTAAGTTACATCCGAATCCGAATTTTAGTTATACTTGAATCCGATCCGAATCCGAATACATCCGAATTCGAATCCGAATCCGAATTTTAGTTATAATTGAATCCGATCTGAATCCGAATTTTAATATCCGAATCCGATCCGAACCTGATAGCTGTTGACATCCCTTTTGTGCTTGATGCTTTTTTCCTTCAGTTGGAAGACAGTTGATAAAATGCACGCCATGCATCATGATGCGTCAAGGAATCAAGTGTTACTAACAAATAATTGACAACAACACAAAAATGGAAAGCACAAAAAAATGCATAAAAAGGAGCAGGTTGCTGCTCCAAGTAGCATAACCTCAGACTCCTGAAGTATCTCATTTATAAGGCAAACTTTGCCATCAAATTACATAAAGGAATAAGAATACCAAAAACTTATGCAGTGCACGAGAATACGTTTTTTCAACAGTTAAAATTTTGCCTGCTATGCACAACACATGACTTGCAAATGTACATAAGATACATGCATGCATGCACACACACACATTATATGTACTGATATTGTGTCTTATACAAAATTAGGCAATTGAAGGTGTGCCCAAGATAAAAGATGGTCATAATCCAGCAACGTGGATGCTGGAGGTGACTTCTCCGGAAGAAGAAAATCGCCTAAGAGTAGATTTTGCTGATATTTACGAGATCACCTCAGCTGCAGCATCAAGCTGAAGCACAACTGGAACAGGAGAACCAAGTGAAATTATGACGCCTCCCCTCTCTCTGGTTTTATGGTCCAAAACTTCCAATCGAAACAAAAGAGCTTCAAATCTGTATGGACAGAAAATGTACAATAATTATGTCAACAAAACATAGATAAACTAGATAAAGGAGGCAAACAGCATGCCCCATTACATGAGAATCAGCTGTAAACTCAAAGTCATAAAGCATAAAAAACAGATCGCAGAATAAAACTGATAAGTTCATTTTATCTTGTCATCCTCTGCTTCTTACACCCTTCCTAGTTTTTTATTTAATATAATATGTCAACAAATTTCAGGAGTGTAAAAGAGTAAAAAACGTGTCAGTTTTGAAAGAAGGTTGTGCTTAACAACCTGCCACTTCTAAAGGATAGAGAGCTTGAAGAAGATAGCTGTAATAGATAAAGGAAATGTGATTTAAACAAAAAAAACTACAAATTGGCACATTTGATAGTCACCAAGTGACATTTTGGAAGCAAAACTTGTGAAAGAAAAACTTCAAAACTGTTCAGCTAAGGAGATGGGATTCTTAAGCTCACAGAGATCACCAAACCATAGGTTTGACAACCTGTCACTTCTGAATGATAGAGGCGTTGAAGAAGGCAAATGTAATATATCATGGACATGTGATTTAAGCAAAGAAAAACTACAATTTGGCATATAAACAAGCACTACCATGAAATGATAAAAACATCTTAGACTCACATGACATTGATTTAATGAAAACAATAAATGAAAAAGAATATATACCTCTAATTTATGGTTCAGTTTCAATATATGCAGATGCAAATTGTGCCTCCTCTTCAGATAAAGGTGTAGGCAAATCGGAATCATCTAACAAAAGAATAAAATAAGCAACACAAAAATATGTTTAAAAATATTAATAATAAGTAAATTACCTTCAGTCTGATCTCGCAACCAATCTTGTGCACAAATCAAAGCCTCCACGGTCTTGCAACCTAATCTACTTCTGTATAAATCAAGAATGCGTCCACCTGTACTAAATGTTGACTCTGATGCAACAGTAGATATAGGAAGAGCCAAAATATCACATACCATTCTATATAATGTGCAGTCAAACATAAATAACTACGTTTTTGACAAGACGAAGTCCACATGTCAGATGTAAGACTAATCCTCCCATTAGTCTTCTCCAAAATACTACGTAATTTTTTCATTTCATCTTCATAAATATGTATGCAATCTGATCTAATAGTGTTACGTGACAATAACTTGAACTGTGGTTGTAATCCTTTAACAAACTTCTGAAATCCAGAATGACCAACCATA
>JAANDH010001290.1:0-66842 GCA_011799765.1 Nymphaea thermarum | reverse complement strand
AAAATGTATTGTGATAACAAGTCTGCTATCAACCTAGCCAACAATCCTGTCCTACATGACAGAACGAAGCATGTTGAAATTGATCGCCACTTCATTCGTGAAAGGATTGATGCGAAAGAGTTGATCTTACCCTACATGAAGTCTGAAGACCAAACTGCAGATGTTCTGACAAAAGTTCTTCCTTCAGCTTCATTTGAGATGAATGTATCCAAGTTGGGCATGTTTGATATGTATGCCCAACTTGAGGGGGAGTGTTGACGGATCTTAGTGTATGGGTCCGGGTCTGGACCCGATCCAGTATGGCCTGTTAGGGCATACTTATGTCATTGTAACCCTAATCTTTAGAGTGAATGAAAGTTATCAGGAGAGAGAGAGTCTGGATGCTAGTGGGCACCGACTCCTCCTCATTCGTGGTTTTTTCTCCCTCAAGTTGAGGGTTTTCCACGTTACATCGTGCATCTTGTTCTTCTTTTTCCTCTTTTCTCGCATTTCTACATATCGTATCGTATTTCCTAAACAATATGATACGATACGTATCGTACGATACAGCCCCGTATCGTACGATACAGCCCCGTATCGTACGATACGTACAACACTAATATGGATGCATCGTAACATGTCTAATACGATACAACATGCACAATGCAAGGCGATATTTTTCTCTTCATCCTCACTTTTGAATTTGATAGTCTATATTGTCTTTAATTGGGGGTTCAACCCAAATAACCATTAGTCTACCACTGAATTAAGGGTGTTATTAAGAGAATCATTAATATTTTGAAGGTGGAAAAAGCAGCGAAAGGTATTGTATTCATATACAAAGCTGAATATAGAGTTATAATGACAACTATAAAGGATATAGCTTGGCCTAGACAACTATCATGTGACATGAGAATCCAATGAAAATGCTTACCAATTTTGTTGCTATAAAAAGAGTTTCACCTATATTCCTTGCAATCATACATTTCATGAGCACATGGAACACATAACGATGGACTAAATGCTAGGTTAGGGAAAAAAAAATACTTGCAAAATTATTGATCTGCCCTATGTTCCTTCAGAGTATCAACTGGCGAACTTCTTCACTAAGCATTCTATTTAGCCAGATTTAACTTCCTGGTTGGTAAAACTCTCAGTCCTAGCACTGTAACTGTGCAGGGATATTACGTTTTACAAATACATATGTAAGCATACATATGTGTGCATATCTGTGTTTTTATTTTCATTATTTTTATGATAATATATATGTGGTATTATATGTATTTTATTATTTTTGTAAAATTTCTTTTAGTGCCATTGTTGTTTTATTGGTTTTTGCTCAGTTCTGGTCAAGAACGGCCTAGACCATAGTTGATGTGAAGCCACTAGAGCAAGTTCAGTCTCTCTATCATATATATTGAAGGGATTAATCCCTTTGTAATTTGTGCTTCTCTAAGCACTCTTGGCATTATAAATACTTTCAGTTCTGAGGCTTTGTGCATCTTGACAGATTTGAGTGTTTGAAATTGTGAACAAGCCATCAACTGGGGTTTGTGTGCTATTCATGCATTGCATCTCCAGTCAAATCTCCTGAACAATGTGTGCTATATTTACTCAGCTTCCATAAATGAGCTGTTGTTCTTAAGTTTGTTATCTACATCAGCAGTAAGGTTAATCCTAAAACCAAGAATTTGCACAAAAACCATGTCTCGACTGCTGATATATGCCTGACATGGGCAAAAATATGTATAAAAGAGACAGAAAAAGTTGTTTATATAATTTCACTTACCAGTCACAGAGTAATCTGTGTACACTGTTTTCCCATGTGATGAACTAATGGTAACATCTTGCTGAACACCCATACTGTTCTTCATCCTGACAGCTTCAGCATGTGCCACCTTAAGATTTGCAAGACAAAGACAAATTCCAAAAATCAGCCCAGCTGAAACCCCTCCTCGCACCCAACTTGCACATCTCAGACCCCAACCAATTTTTGAAGCCTTTTCATTCAACCGAGCAGCTGCATACAACCCTGAAGCCACATAGTTGCTTCTTGATGCAACACCCAAATGTTTTAGTACAGCAGAACTAGCTGAAAGTCTCCCCATTAATGGAGTCAAGTGTCCTCGAGAAGTAACGGAAGAAATACAGCCTTGGAAATATGAGCCTATAAATGCTTGAGCAGCAATTGATGGCCCATACGACATTCCACTGAGTTTCAAAGCTTCATTTCTCTGTTGTAATTTATCATAACAAAAATACAAAGGACCAGATTTAGATGGAAGCAGTGAGACCATGGTAAAATGGCCAACTATGTTCTTCCCAAAACTTCTGCTAAGAAAAATAGGGGAGCACTTGGAAAAATGAACAGCTAACATGTCAATGAGAGCTCATCTCAACCCTCGATCCCCTTCCGTATCAAGAAAGGTTAATTATTAGGAGAGGAAAAAGGTAGACAATGAATATTTGTTCATCTAAATGCAAAAAAGGAGTCAAATGGTTCACTAAAGTATGTTAGTTCTTGGACAAGCAACACAGAGGAAGCAATTCTTTCAAGGCACTATTTCACGTACTAATCATACTCAAGAAACAGGAAATATTTTATTATTTACGTCCTCAAAATCTTTCAATCCTTCAAAAACAAATATGAAATAACTTTATATAGCTCTTGATCCAAGACCTAGCATACCTATCTGAATATAGACATAACACTCCCAGAATCCTATTCTTAACTAAAACGACCTACTTATACAGTTTAATGTAGGATCTTTGCTGCATTAAAGGAGTCAACTTGATCAAATTCACATCGTTCACACTTTTCAATTGTACTAGCTTTATAATTTGCCTCAAAAGCAAGCAAAAAGAAAAAGAATTTAATGCAAGATGGAACTATATCCTTCTGCTATCTGAATTTCACTTTCAGACAACACAATTTTCCCCGTTATTATGTGATTGTAATCCTCAATACATATCTCAGAAACAGCCAGAGATACTGTAATCATACCGTCATCATCAAAACGCTTGACAAAAGATTGCCTCAATGTTTCGGCCTAAATAAAGCTTGCAGATAAGAATTAGTACAACCCAGACAAAGAAATAATTGGAAATACGAGTCAATATCTTAAAGATCAACCTAACTCAAAAAAAAAATTCTAGAATCCGCAATTCCCGAAAATAAAACTCACATTTCTTCATAAGAAAGACTCCATCAGTTATCTGAACCAACTTGAGACAAGAATATTAGGTAGAGAAAATGCATATGCAAATTTTGTATATCTACAAAAGGAAAAATTAAAGAAAAGGAAACCTCAGCAACGTTGAAAAGCTGTCATTGTAATTATACATAATATGGTTTGCTTCAATCATTCCCGTAAAAGATAAAGTACATAAACCATGCAACATCTCGGAACGTAGAACAACTAGCAGTTAAGAACCTACAAACCAGCACATACAAGCAAAGCATCGCGTAAGAGAGAGAGAGAGAGAGTACCCAAGTGAGAGGGAGGAAGAAATGCTTTCCCTCAAACTGAAGTCGTTCAAAATGCTGTTTCTCTTTCACATGGTAAACTTCGAAAATGAAAAATCTGTGACGTTATTCTCCCATCTGCAGTCGGTAGAAGCCTTCACACTTCACACAGGGGCAACTTTGAAACTTAGGGGGACGAAGAACCGACCATCTTGAAATCGACGGTCAGCATGCCAGCGAAAAGGAAGGCGCGCTCAATGTTCGGGCAGCGTCCTAAAAACAATGCTGGGGTACGCCCTTTTCTATTTGATAATATTTTCTTAAAGGCATCTTTGTCAATTTCGGCAAATGCCCTTTTTATTTCATTAATATTTTGATCAATTCCTTAAATTTTCTTACTTCACCTTCCTAATCATTTATCTATTTCCTTTTTAATTTTTTATGATGTAAGTAGTGGCAGCAAGGCTGGGCATTGGGTCAGGCCTGTAGGCCCAAGGGTCGGCAAAGTTAGAATTAAGCTCCTGCAGATGGCCCAAAGAAGCCCGCTAAGTTATCTAGTTAGGGTCAACAATCAACTTTATACCATCGCTATTTGAAACCCTTAACATTTCATATTTTAATATGTGATGCACCAAAATTTTTTATGTAAACCAATTGCTAGTGTTGCAAGACAAGGAATATATATATATATATATATGTGTGTGTGTGTGTAGGAGTCTGGCCCAATGCCCAATTTGGATCAATCCGGCTGGTGAATTTTTTTTAACCGTGCCAGCTCATGTGTCAAGTAATTACCCATCGGGTACCCGACTCATTGCCCAATTAAGGCAAGTGTAGACTGATGTGTGTCATTGTCCATGCCAGTCCTCACAAATTGCGTTATTTACACATTAAGATCTTCGTCATTATTATTTGTTTATATATGATGGTCATATTTTGGTAAAATGTGATTTAATCGAAAGGCTTTAAAAACTTTCATAAGAGAAAAGTCCGTCGATTATGTTTCATATGGGTTATCTTGCATGACCATCCATCATGGTGGCAGGTGAAGATCCTCAATACTCTCATCGATGTTCTAACAATGCACCTTTATGACATGTTGACAAATTCCATTTTAAATGGTGCAAAAATCATGGATTGGTCAAGAGCATGTTGGAAGATCAACAAAACAGCAAGCTTAACAAGTTGCTACAGGCAACATTGCCATTTTGCTACCATAAACTGTAAGCATTGTCGATCAGCTAGATGAAAGGTAAACTATAGCTTTGTTGACATTCTTTGAAAACAGCATAAATGGTCATGGTCGGCTCTTTATAAAAATGGTTGTTAGTTGTGAACTGGTAAGTTGCTAAAACAGCATTACTGATTACCACAATCGTTCACTAGCATGACAAACAAGTCACAAGTCGCAAAAAATTAGCCATAGAACAATGTCAAAATGCAAGTCTCAAGGAACTAGCAATTGGCATTTCATTGAAATGACATTAAAATTTTGATAAGTCAAAATCAGCATTTTGCAAATAACATGTACCTAATATCCAATTATCAACAAATGTGCACTTCTCACAGCATTTAGTCTCATGCAATAGCAAACCAGCATAACCATGGCAAGTTGCAAATTCAAATAATTATTTTGTAATCAACCGGCCATTTGAAACTTGCAGAAAAGTAATTACCAACAGTTTCCGAAGACAAAGCGAGGGTTTTGCAAAAAACATATAGTCAACATGCAGCTCACAAAGTCACATTTCTTGCAACATTCAATCACACTCAAGTTCTATCTCTTGATGTGTCCATTATAGGTAAACAACTGACAGGTGGAAACTAGAAGACGTCAGAAATTATATCCAATGCTACTCTATCAGCATTAGAAGTTGAATGGCCACCACTGTAGTGAGAGATGGAAAACATAGGTAGTTACTTCCTTTCTCGTTTGCATTTTGCATATGTTTGTATATCAATTTGCTAGCATACTTGAGCACAATCATAAGCATACTCTAGCATTATCTTGATCATGGTCTCTTAAAAGTGTAGTTTAACTGCATGCCTATAAATGCAACAATAAATGTAGATGACAATGATGGGAAGGAAACAATAGATATGGACCAATTAGTTGAACTTGTTAAAACTGTTATGGTGCAACAGCTGATGTTCATGTAAATGCACCCACAACCAAATAGTGGGCAACCAGCCTAATGCACATGGAGCAGAAGAAAATGTTTTAATGGATGCACACATATGCACAAAGGATTTTCTTATCATTGGTTTGGGGCTCCATGCATGTGAAGGAATTCAGTTTAATGATGACAAAAATTATTCAACTTTTAGAAGAATTATGCATTATCCTATAGATTTAGTATTTGAAAGAGTAATAATGGTGAAGATTGAATAGGAAATTGTTATAAGAACTAACGCATATTCAAAAGAAGGATGACTAAAAGTGAACAATGCCATTAAAATTCTTAGAAGGATTTCAAATGCAGATGTTGTGCAAGAATGTCATAACAAGGCTTTTGAATGGTAGATTTTTCTCAAGGCGTTCACAAGCAAACACAACCATCTCATCATTTATCTTGCTATTGTTGCATGTTGGAGTTGCATTTGTAGGTATTGCAAGCCTATTGAAAGATGAACATCTAATGTTGGTATTGCTCCAAGTTGGAACAAAAATACATTAGCAAGTCAAATGATGGGTGCAAGAATATGACCATTTTCATGTCATCCAACTAAGATGATGACTCCAAATGAAAATAATGAATGTATTGTGATGGTAACCATAAGAGGCTATATGTATAAGAAGTCGATGGTGGACTAGATGTAATGAACATTCTTTTTGTATATGCTTGATCCTGGGTACTGTGAGTGTTTCAATAATGTTCTTCGATTTGACACCACAGTAAAGATTAACACTAACCACTGCCTTTTTGCATAAATTGTAAGCCTAAGCCATTATGCTCAAAGTTGCATATTGGTAGTGCAGTTTTGTATGACTAGACAATAAAAAGTTTTAGTTGGCTGCTTTCACAATTTTGAGGTAATTAATGATGTGCACCCACAAGTGGTGTTGACATATGGGGACAATGCAATTGCAGCTACAATAGTGCAAGTATAGGTCAAATGTTCATCATTGCTATCAAAATGCGAGAAAAAATATATGATGCATTCTCAATAGGTTTCAAGGTTGCACAAGTTGTACAAGGACAAAGAGAAGAGTAATTGCCAATCAACTCGCAACATTTCTTTATAGACACAACTCTTAAGAAGAACGTTGTAAATATATTTAATTTTTCACTTCTCTATTTTTAAATTTTACCCTCAACCTGCCCTATTTTGAACCATTTCATGACACTTCTCAACCAATTTCCAGCCTAAGTGGTCTTGACCTTAGGAATAGCACTAAATAGTCTCATTTGATCCTTATACGTCAACCTTAGAATTAGGAAAAGCCTAATTTGGCCCATTTTACCAGGTTGTCCCTCCAAAAGAAAGGTTAGGGGTACTTCATTAATGAGGCTTGTTTTGAGTTCAACTTAGGTAGAAAAGGTATCATTTTTTGCTCACATGCTTGCTCTATCAAGCCCTGTGGAGCCAATTTCTCCAAGAATAATCTATTAACTCAATTCCTCATCTGCTACTTTAACTGAGCTCCAAGCAGGTTCTTCATGATCCATTTAGTTTAACTTTATTTGTTCATAAACTATAATTGCCCTTAGTTCCAACAGACTTGAACTCAGTCACTAGGCAACCTCCACTCCCATTGTTTGTAGCTTTAACTTGTTTCTATCTCAATCCAGCAGGGCTAACCAATACAGAGCTTAGGGAAGTCATGCTTAGATCAACCCAATCCTATTCAATTTGAGTTCATTTGCTCCAAACTCGGTTCAATTCAGTTTCCATAGTCTTTGGAGGTCACTTCCATCACTCCGTTCCATTTTTTATACCTATGCCCAATTATGAATCAGTCAAGTGGATCAACTCCTACTAGCTAAGAACAAGTTTAGGTTCATCACACTTAGATCTACTTACCATAAGCTAAATTATAGTTAAAACTTCCATGGCAAAGCTTAACTCTATTTTTAAAAAACAACTAACCTATCTACTTTGCTGACTCTAGTCATTTCACTCTCAAATACCTTTGGAGCTTGGTTCAACAGAATCCTGTTGTTCCTCAATGGATTATAGTATGTGAGCTATTGACCTAGGCCACCATATCTCAACTTATGAAAACTCCAATCAGAACCCACATAAATGGCTTTTACCAATGTATCCCTCATTTTTCCATTTCTATTTTGTTTTTCAGTTAAGCTTTTCTAGAAAAACTAAATATCTAGATTAATCAAGAGTAATTTTCAAATTATGTTTGAATAAGGCTATGACTAGGCAAAGGCCCATGACCAAACCCAGATTGTCAGGTTAGCTTCAACAATTTTTGGAATCATGCACCAATGTCAAAATATTCATTTCACTTTACTTGCTTAAGTTTTAAGCTTCAAAATAACTGCAACAAAAATCTCAAAAAAGGAGAACATTATAATTTGTGATGAAGTCTAGTAGTTTTGGAAATCTAGATAGAGGGAGTTCTTTTAAAATGTAGTAAAAACAAACCTAACTGTAGGGAAAAAGAAGTAACAAATTAACAATCATGGCTAAGACAACTGACTTAGTACAATTTGAGAATCAGAAAATAAACAGCAGATTCTCGACCTTCTAATATTCTGCAAAAGAAAACCCAACCCGAAAGCAATTGTTAGCTAGAAAAGAAAAACTCAAATGCTAATACCTATTGCATTAGAGTTCTATAGAAGAAAGATATTAATAGAAAAGAATAAAAATACAACAGACATATTGCTAAATGTATAATGATAAAAATAATCAAATGCTCAACAAATCTTTCCTACGTTGTTAGCAAACACACAAAAAAATGTCAGAAGAATATAATGCGCTAGATCTAATCACATTATCACATGATAGAAATGGCTTTATTTTCTAACATATTCTAACCAGTGAATAAGAACTCTATCTTCAGGTGGGTGGGATGTGTGTGTGTGACTAATTGTGTTTGTGTGTAGAAAAATTGGAAGCAGCTGGCTACTTTTGTTGCCGAATGCTCTTTTTTTTTTTGTAGTGCTAAAAGTGTAGCAAAAGGTACATTCTGTCACTGAAAATTGAAGCAAACAACTATTGTTGCAAATGCACCTTTTACGATGATTTTTAGTGAACAAAATTTTTAGGAAGGCCACCCGGCATAAAAGACCATTCGGCAACAAAAGTAACCAGCTGCTTCCAATTTTTCTGCACACAAACACAAGCAGGCACACACACACACACACACACACACACACACACACACACACACACACATATATATATATATATATATATATATATACATAAAGTTGGTAAAAACCAGACCACTTGGTAAGGGGCAAAAAACCAGACCCATTCAAATTAATTATTAATTTTTTTTTTTTTGCAGACTTTATAGACATGATTTTAAGAGCGATATATATATATATATATATATATATATATATATATATATATATATATATATATATATATATATATATATATATATATATATATATATATATATATATATATATATATATATATTAAGTTAGTCATTTTATTACTTAATGTTTTTAGTAATAATAAAATGAATGTTTCTTATAGCATCAACATTTTGATAGTAAAAGATCCGTTTCTTTTCTCAAAAATGACTTGAACTAAAGCTTGATTTATACTAACTTAGTATTAACACATTAGAAGATTCACATTTTGCTTAAAACACTTTTTAACATGAATTTAGTAGGTTTAGTTCTGGTATCTACCAATCTCTCTCTCTCTCTCTTTATATATATATATATCCCCTATGATGGTCTAGGATGAGGTGGTACTTGTGTTATTTCAGCTTGGGATGCCATTTATTTGGCAAGATGTTAAGTTCAACAAATACTATATCTTCAACTCAAGGTTCATCCATTTTTCTGCAAATAGACATCACAAAAAATAAAACATGTCTATGTATTTTGTTGATATTTGGTAAAATGTAAGGCCAATGGAACTTATATTATAGTCATGAAAATTGGGTTAAGCTCTGCCAAATCTTATGAATTTAAAAATTAATTGAGCATAAGGAGCCATAAACTGATCCAAGAAACAATCATTATAATATGCTAGGTTATGCATGAAACAAGTTCAAGCAAATCACTCCACAATCCTCCCTTGTGTTTGAGTAGAAAAATAAAAATAAATGTCTACAATTTTCAAATAAATAAATATGTCTCATCTACCTTAATATATCTAGATAATTAAATTCAAAAAAAGACAACCACACTACCTACAAAACCATGCAGAAATTAAGAATGGAGTGTTAACATAGTTCATATTTATGAATGTCCTATTCCATGCTCGTGGAAAGCTCAATCTTTTGCCCGAAGAAGTGTCAAAATCAACCATAATATTGCTGCAGGATACTTCCATGAGGTTATATTGCAAGAGAAAGCGAATGTTCCTATTTGCAAATTAGTTACTAAAATATTGCGTCATAAGGAAACATCCTCACTTGCATATTATTAATAATTTGTGAAAGAATATGACCTTATAATATTTCTAAGAAAGAAAATATAAATAGTAAATTAGACGTGAATAAAGATATATTTTTATCATGCTGGAGTAGGATCCACATAAGATAAATGATAAATAAAATAAACCAGTTGTAGGATTACTGGCTTATATCCTTGATAAGTGCTTCCCACTCCAAAAATCTATGCTAATAAAATCGTACTCATCCATCTTAATGTTTTTGGTCAATTTTGTTATTTTAAACTATTCTCCTGTTTCCTCAGCTTCTTTCCCTAATTTATTACCGAGCTAGCTCAAAAAAGAAAAAGAAAAATGATTTCAAATAGCAAAAGAATATGTGAAAGACTTGTGGAACCTATTTACCCTTCCATACACGAACCTGCACATTCAACGTAGCAAATGATGATAATTGATTATGCATAAAATTTACCATCTTTTTATTATATTTTTCATGCATTCATCCATGAAATTAATGTTTAAGCTGATGCTTTTGAATTGTTTTAATGTTAAAAATTGATGCCTCCAATTGTATTCGTTTCAGAGGTATATTGGAGAAAATATCATGATTTTGATATTTTGGAGTGAAGTCATGGCAAAACCAGATACAAAAGCCTAAACAAGTCAAACAATTGATCCATAGTTGAATCAAGATCTGAACACTCCTACATTGAAGACTTTATAGCTATATTATAGTTCAAAATGATGCCTGATATAATATATCAATATAAACAATATTTTTAGGAGGTTTTGAACAACTTTGAGAATCTTATGAGGTATTCTAAAACAAGAAAAATTCATTTCTGAATTTTCCCTTTTATTGACTAGAAGCTTACCTTAAAATGTGTGTTGTATCTAGAAGTTTTTTTATATTACACGTACATGTCAGAGATGATGAACAAGAGGTATCGGCAACGTCTTCATGTCACAGGCAGCACCCATTTCGTCCCATGGCGGTTAACGTAGAAAGTAGAACTAATTTATGATTGTTGGTTGGTTCAATTGCTAATGAATGTGTTTTATGTTTTTGTGGTTCCATGTGAGTCCGGAGATCGAATCTTCTGTGATTTATTAGTAAATGGACTGTTTAAGTCTTTTGGTGTCGACAGTGGAGTCTGACAGATTCAGTAGTGGATATTGATTTTTATTTGTCCTTCAAATTCCAAGTATGCCGTGTAGGTGTTGTTAAACATGTAGCATGTTTAGAATATATTTAATGCATGATTTTGAGTTAGGTTTGTGTTGGAACCTCATTAAGCTTTCTGATAGTATTACTATTGTTCATTTTATTTTTTGCAGAAGCTGGTTCAGGGTAGTAGCAAGCTACTTGTCTAATTTGTGACTTATTCTTTTTGTTGTCCATATATTTGATTTTTGCATAAATTGCATAACATGGATTTTGTTGCAGACCAAGCAGTGAAGGGAGAAAAAAGATGGAAAGAGAGTACAAGGGGAGGAACACTTTTCTCTTTTTCAAGATATTTCCAAGAAAACTTACACAAGGCAATATATACAAGTGAAAAATTCGTCGACCATTTTACAACATTAAAATATGGTTTCCTTACGAGAGGGTGGTTGCCGCTCTTAGCCAATCCAAAAAAAGAAAAAGTAAAGAAAACATCTGAAATAAGCACAAGGTCATTTCCATTTTGGATGGATGGACCTCCAACATTAATTTCTTCAATAATTCTTCAACATTGGAAAATTCTTCAATAATTCTTAACACTTCCCCTCAAACTGGAGTAATTCTTAACACTTCCCCTCAAACTGGAGTGTGTAGATTTCAAAACGCCTAGTTTGCTGAGAAGATGGTGAAAAGCTTCTTGTCCCAATGCCTTGGCAAATAAATCGACTAGTTGATCTTTTCTTCGAATGTAGCACGTCTAAATCATTCCTTGAAGGAGCTTTTCATGAACAATATGGTAGTCTAGCTCAATGTGCTTTGTTCGTTTGTGAAAGACTGGATTCACGCAATATGCAATGCAGCCTTATTGTCACAGAAAACTGTGGCTAGTTGATCTTGAGTTACTTCTAAGTCACATAATAAGCTCCTTAACCAAGTGATCTTGCTTACCACGTTTGCCGTTGATCTGTATTATGCTTTGGCACAAGAACGGGATACAATCTGTAGCTTTTTTGTCTTGACATGGGTACAGATCCAAGGAGTGACACATGGCCCAATCTGAGTCACAAAAAGCACTAAAATGTGGGAACCTAGGCTGTTGCATGAATCGACTTAAGACATGAAATTGTATATTTGGACATAGGGGTGAACAGGAGCCGAGTCGAGCCCGAGCTTGGTTGACTCGAACTCGGCTTACCTTCTATATTGCACAACTCGAGCTCAAGCTCGAATCCAATTATATAATGTTAACTCGAGCTCGGCTTAATCACGCGTGTCAGAGCTCGAACTCGAGCTCGTTTAACTCATTTAAAGTCTGTCATTTACAGGTATGTTGCAGTATGGCTATGGCAAAAGATGGCAGCGAGGGTGCTGCTGCTATGGAAGAGATGATAGCAGAGGATCTGCAAAAAAAGAGGCATCAGATGAGATATTTAGATTTTTAAGTTTTGGGTTTTCAAAGAACCCTAGCTCATGTTCAGTGCTGAATGAAGGCTTCAGATCCCTTGCTTGAACGAGGGTTTGATGAACCTGAAAGCCCTCACTCCAGCACCACCCTTTGCTGAGCGAGGGTTTTTGATTGATCTGAAACCCCTTGTTGAGTGAAGGTTTCAGATTGGTCAGAAACCCCCTCGCTCCAGCACCACCCTTGCTGCGAGGGAGGGTGTTTTGAAACCCTCGCTCATTGGAGCAAGGGTTTTGAAAAAAGAAACCCTCGCTCATTGGAGCAAGGGTTTTGAAAAAAGAAACCCTTGCTCCAGCGAGAGGGTTTCATATTCTGAAGCTCCAATGAATGAGGGTTTATCCCTCAATGGCTGCGAGTGAGGGTGTTTTGAAACCCACGCTTGTTGGAGCAAGGGATTTAAGAAACCCTCGCTCCAGTGAGCGACCCTCAACTTAGAGTTAGAGAGAGTTAGAGAGAGAGAGAGAGGCATACCTTGACAGGCTTTGTAGAGAAGGGCAATGGTGGTGTCGGACATTTGCATGAAGCATTGAAGACATTTTTCACTTGGATGAAGCATTGAAGAAGAAGAAGAAGAAGAAGGAGGAGGAGGAGGAGGAGGAGGAGGAGAGGACTTGGATGAAGCCTTCAAGAAGAAGAAGAAGAAGAAGAAGAAGAAGAAGGAGGAGGAGGAGAGGAGAGAGAACGGACGGGATCGCAAAATGGTAAAAGGCAAAATAACTTTTACTTTTTACTCGAGCCGAGTCGAGCTTAAAACATTCGAGTTCAATGAATTGGAACTCGGCTCGACTAAAAAAACGAGTCGAAGAATGAGCTCGAGTTTGGCTCGTTTATTAAAATAGGCAGCTCGAACTCGATTTCGAGTCGAGCTCGAGTTGCTCGGCTCGTTGTTCACCCTTATGTGGATGCATGATAGTGAGGTAGATCAATCTTCCTTCCAGCTGGTGATGTAGTGTGGGGTCTTTAATCAACTCCCCCTACTCCACATCTAATCCATGTCTTTGTTCAATTGAGAATTCATCTGGTTTGGCTTCAAGGGGACCTGTCTCATGAATGATATCCAAGGCATATTTTTGTTGAGATAAGTAATACCTTTTGAAGAAATTTGCAATTGAATGATCTGAATTTCCTGCAATTATCAAATCATCAACCTTTACTAAAATAGCAAGAAAAGTATTTTCCTTATTTGTATGTAAACAAGGAGTGATCCGCTTTAGATTGGATGAAACCAAATGCTTAGAGAGCTTGTTGAACTAATTTTTCAAAGATTGCTTCAAGCCATAAAGTGATTTGTGAAGTTTACATACTTGTCTCTCCCCTATTGAATGTATCCTAGTGGTCTAACATGTACACCTCTTCTTGTAGATCACCATGTAGGAATGTGTTATTCACATCCATCTGACATAAGATCCAATCACAATTAGCAGCAATTGCGAAAAGAGTTCATGCCATTACCATTTTGGCAACTGGTGTGAACGTTTCATTGTAGTCAAGACCCTCTTGTTGACAGTATTCTTTTGCCACTATTCGAGCCTTGTAGCACTCTATAAGATCATGTAATTTGTACTTCATTTTTGTATATCTATTTACATCCAATGAGTTTAGTTCCTTCTGAAAGGATGGTGATTGTCCAAGTTTCGTTCTCTTGTATGCTCGTATTTATTATTTATGCTTGATTGCTTCATCAAAAATTTCTGGTTCATTCTTAGCAACAGGAGGCTTGAGAAAAGCTTTGTGACTATACTAGAAAAATGTCGAAAAGAGGTAAACTTTGAGATTTGGTATCTTGTACCTTATTTGCATTCGGTTGTGAGTGGAACAACAAAAAACTTTCAACCAAGTTACTGGTTTTCTAACACGATAGTGTAAGATCATTTGGTGGGCCGGCATATGTCTACGAGGAATTTCAGACATTATGGCTGTCTTAAAGTAAATATCCGCTTAAGTGATTGCATTTTGGGATATTACGTCATTTTATATGGTATGAGGTAATTTTGAAATGTATAGATACCGGTATGCAATTACGGACTTTTTGATGGGTTGAATCCGTAATTGTCCTCATTATAAAATGGTAGTGGTCCCTGGGGTCGTGCGAACAGTTGCCTTCAGTTTCTAGGGTTGTCTCTTCCCCATCTGAGAGAGACCTCACGAGCACCGCATGTACCCTGGAAGACCTTGCTGCAATCTTCCTGTGCACCAGTTCAGATGGAATCAGGTACGCTTCCGCTTTAAGTTTAAGGTTTTGTTTAATTCAATGATTTAACATGAGCATTAAACTGTTTTGTTTAGGGCATATACATTTGGTTTTGTGTATGCATGAGGAGAAAAATTCCAACAATTGGTATCAGAGCCTATGTTCTTCGTTAAATCGTTGAATTTTTTTGGTGATTTTGTGCGTTCTTCCCATTCGGATGTTTCCCATTTGGTTCTTCGGCTGCAAGTTTTTCAAAAAAAAAAAAAATGTAAAGGGAGTGCGACGGAATCCGTCGGGCTTCCGTTGCAGCCATATGGAGACGACGCATAAGGAAGGGGACGGCCGGATCAGCGGGCGTCGGTCGCCGGATGGGCGACGGGTGGCTTCTGGCCGTCTAGGCGGCGCCTGCCGGCGACCACCCAACAACACCGGTGGCTCCCTTGCGTCGGGCGTTGCAGGCGATAGAAGAAGGGGGACAGCAGGGAAGGCGACGGCACAGAGGGGCGGCGGGTTTCAGGCCGTCAAGGCGAGCGTCGGCCGGCCGTTGGGAGACGGCTGACCTCTGGCCGCCCTGGCACGACCCGCCGGCGGCCACCCACGCAGTTGGGTGGCCTGCCGGTGGTTTTCCCGCTGCTGTTACAGCCGCCCGGGCAGATCGCAAACGAAAAGAAAACCGCCGGATCCACCGTTTTGGTGGGCGGCGACGGCCGTTAGGCGATGGCCGGCCTCCGGCCATCCTGGCGGCACCTGCCGGCGACCACCCACGCAGTTGGGTGGCCTGCCGATTGATCACCACCGCCCGCCTACCGTTCGGCAGGCGAAAGGTGGAGACGACTTGCGCGACCGCTCGGGCGGTCGAGCGGGCGGGTCGGGTCTTGACAGACCCCATCCGGATCCATCACTTAAAAAAAAAAATCTTCTTTCGCCCGCCCGGCCGCTCGCTCGCGTTAAAGATTTCGAACCGGGTCGAGTCCTGTTGGACCCGACCCGTATCCATGCGGTTCTCTTTTAAAACAAAACTGGTTCATTAAGTTTAGAATCGATTTAGTTCGTTTCAGAACCGGCTCACACATTTTCGGACCGGTTCGGACCTTTTGGAGACCGGTTCGGACCCTTTTAGAACCGGTTCAGACTTTTGGGAACCGATTCGGACGATTTTGGAACTGATTTGGGTCATTTTCAGACCGGTTTACTCAGTTTTTAGACCGATTCAGGGCTTATCAGACCGGTTCATTCAGTTTTAGAACCGACTTTAGCCATTTTTTAACCAGTTCAGTGGGTTTTAGAACCGATACGGTCTAATTTTGAACGGTTCATCCAATTTTTAAACTGGTTCAGCTCTATTTAGGGCATTATGGGTGCTTTAGTTGTGGTTTAAGACTGATAGGGGCCGTTTTAAGGCCGATTCAATGGTACTTGACCCTCTTAAGCATGATTATGGTACCAGTTCGTAAAATTTTGGACTCTTTTGGACCCATATCATTGAATCATTTGGTTTTTAGATTCAATGTAAGGTAATTTTGTATGTGTCACATCATTGAATCATTTGGTTTTGTATTTAATGTAGGGCAAACTTGTATGCAATTTTAATTAATGTATCATGTTTTGCATGTTATTAAAGTTGTGGGTGTACTTTAAATGAATGTTTGGATTATGAATTTGGCCATGTTTGTTGTTTGAAATGAGTACGTTTGTACTTTATGTCGCCAAAGTGACTTCTGTTGTACGAATTTGCCTGTTTTGAACATTAGATGTTAGTATACTTAATCTATGCGGGCAATGATCACCCAAAGGAGGATTGTTGTTTGGTCAAGTTTAAGTATACAGAGCAATGAATATGTGATAATTTTTCAGGTTTCCATGTGGATAATGGGTCAATCCAAAGATGGACTCGTTGTTTGACAAGGTTAATTATTTATATTCATTGTTGACCAAGGATACCACTTGCAGTTAGTATTTCAATCCAAAGATTGGATATTAACGTTGCACCAGTACCTTGTGATGGCATTTAGGCCATTGTATTTAAATTCATTTATATTTGTTATTTCATCTTTGTACATGTATTGATTGTGAGCATGTTTGGTATTTTTGTTCTTTGTACAGTGTGTTCTACTTTCATGATATTTGTAAATTTGAGTACTATTCCTGAGTTGAATGATTCGATTTTTAAAAATAAGAAAAGAAAGACTGTTAAGGAAGCTGCAGTTGACTAATCATCCGTTAAGAAACAAAAGAAGCATAAGGAAGGCCTATCAGGCTGCTTCTTTTGCAAGGATGAAGGTCATATGAAGGAGGATTGTACTGAGTATCACGCATGGCGTGAAATGAAGGGTACACTTCTCACTTTGGTTTGTTTTGAGGTTAATTTAACTTCAGTACCCAGAAACACTTGGTGGGTAGATTCAGGTGCTACTACTCACATAAGTGTATCTGTGCAAGGCTGCTTAAATTGTCGAACGCCAAATGATGCTGAAAGATTCATCTATGTGGGCGATGGCAAGAAGGCAAAGGTTGAAGCCATAACATATTTTTGGTTATTGTTGAAGACTGCTTGTTATTTGAATTTGACAGAAACTTATGTGGTACCGTCTTTTAGACAGAATTTGGTTCTTATTTCTTCATTGGACAAATTTGGTTATTATTGTTCATTTGGAGGAAGTAAATTTAAGTTGTTTCTGCACTCAAATTTGATTGCCACTGGTTCTTTGTCTAGTAGCAATAACCTCTATTTGCTTGATACGGTTGCTTCATATAATGAAACCTTGCATGTTACGTTTGGTGGTATTGAAAAGAAATTAGCCAATGAGAATTCTATTATGTTATGACATAGACGCTTAGGACATATCTCTGAAAAGAGAATAAAAGGCTTATGTCGAAAGGAATTCTTGAGTCCCTTGATTTTGCAGACTTTAAAGTTTGCATTGAATGTATAAAAGAAAAATGAACAAACATTAAGAGGTTATAAGTTTTATAATTCATCCAGTAAGTTTTTCTTTGAAACGGGAAATTCCCATTTCTTTGAGGATATTGAGTTTGGGAAGGTGATCAGGTTAGAAGCATTGCCTTTGAAGAGGGACCTGAGTTCACTCTATTCAGAAGAAGGCAATGATGTCGATCTCCCTACTGGAGAACAAACTCAACAACCTCAAGAAAATCAAGTAGAGGTGCCACTGAGGAGATCTACTAGAGAGAGGAGAAATACAATTTCAAATGATTTTGTCTATCTCCAAGAACATGATGTTGATATGGGCTTAATCGAGGATGATCCTGTCAACCTCCAGCAAGCAATAAAGAGTTTTAAATCTCTTGAGTGGATGGATGCCATGAATGAGGAAATAAAGTCCATGATGGATAATGACGTATGAGAAGTTGTTCCCTTGCCTGAAGGTGTGAAACCCATTGGTTGTAAATGGATATTTAAAACCAAGAGGGATTCATTAGGTAACATCGAAAGGTATAAGCATGTCTTGTCGCTAAGGGCTTTACTCAATAGGAAGACATTGATTATACAGAGACTTTCTTTCCAGTTTTGTCAAAAGACTCTTTTAGGACTATAATGGCACTTGTAGCTCATTTTGACTTAGAGCTGCATCAGATGGATGTTAAGACAACGTTTCTAAATGGAGACATTGATGAAACGATATATATGGTGCAACCAGAAAACTTTGCTTTAGGGGATGCAAAGAAAATGGTTTGCAAACTCAAGAAATCCATCTATGGGCTAAAACAAGTTTTCTAGTCAGTGGTATTACAAATTTCATCAAGTTATAGTTTCATTTGGTTTCGAGACTAATATGGTTGATGAATGTGTATACCAAAAGTTTAGTGGGGGCAAATTTATCTTTCTGGTTTTATATGTCGATGATATATTGCTAGCAAGTAATGATGTGGGCATATTGCATGAAACTAAGAAATTTTGTCAACAAAGTTTGACATGAAGGATCTTGGTTGTGCATCTTTTGTATTGGGGATCCAAATATTTCGAGATCGTTCTCGGGATATTCTTGGATTATCACAAAAGGCCTACATTGATAAGGTGCTTCAGCGATATGACATGAAGGATTGTAAACCAGGAGATACTCCAGTTGCTAAAGGAGACAAGTTTTGTCTCAAACAGTGCCACAAAAGTGAAATCAAATCTAAGGAAATGGAAATGATTCCCTATTCGTCTGTTGTGGGAAGCCTTATGTATGCTCAGGTTTGTACTCGTCCGGATTTTGCATTTATCGTTGGAATGTTAGGCAGATACTTAAGTGATCCTGGTATGGATCATTGGAAAGCAACCAAAACAGTTTTGAGGTACTTACAAAGAACATAAGATTTTATACTCACATACAGGAAGTCAAACCAGTGGGAGATCATTGGGTATTCAAATTCTGACTTTGCTGGGTGCCAAAATAGTAGCATAGTATGTTACGAGGCATCCAATCATGTTTTGTGATTGTGGAATTTTGTCACGGGGCTGCGCATTATGTATGGTGTAGAAAGACCACTAAGGTTATTTTGTGACAATAATTCAGCAATCATGTACTCTAATAACTGCCGCAGTTTGCCAAAGTCGAAGTACATCGACATTAAGTTTTTGGGCTGCTAAAGAGAGGATACAGAATGGTCAGGTGTCTTTAGAGCATATTGGGACAAACTCTACAATTGCGGATCCGCTTACCAAGGGTTTAACACATAAGGTCTTTCACGAACATGTTGTTCATATGTGTGTGTTATCCTTGGATGATGTGCTGGTTTAGTGAGAGTTTGTATTTTGTTTGCTCTTATGTATAGACACATATTCAGTTTTTCTGTAGAATAAAGTTTAAAGTTCTTTGGTTCCATTCTGTGTTTATGTGTTTGTGTTTTTTTATCTCCATAAGGCTTTAAAGTTGGACCAGTTGAGAATAGGCATGTTGTAATCACATTACATGTAATTCTCATTCTATACATCGATATCAGATCTATGTCATTGATTATGTTAACATTTGTGATCATTGAAGGTTTAACTAATTTTATTATAGCAAAAGCCGCTTTGGTTCTGTGTTGATATGGTCATGGACGAGATTGGTGAAAATGACGTTTAATAAGATAGCAATTATGAGCTCCTAAGATTTTGTGTAATGTCTGAATGTATAAAGACATATTTGGCTCAAGTGGGAGATTGTAAGATCATTTGGTGGGTCGGCATATGTCTACGAAGAATTTCAGACATTATGGCTGTCTTAAAGTAAATATCCGCTTAAGTGATTGCATTTTGGGATATTACGTCATTTTAGATGGTATGAGGTAATTTTGAAATGTATAGATACCAGTATGAAATTACGGACTCTTTGATGGGTTGAATCCGTAATTGTCCTCATTATAAAATGGTAGTGGTCCCTGGGGTCGTGCAAACAGTTGCCTTCAGTTTCTAGGGTTGTCTCTTCCCCATCTGAGAGAGACCTCACGAACACCGCACGTACCCTGGAAGACCCTGCTACAATCTTCCCGTGCACCAGTTCAGATGGAATCAGGTACGCTTCCGCTTTAAGTTTAAGGTTTTGTTTAATTCAATGATTTAGCATGAGCATGATCCTGTTTTGTTTAGGGCATATACATTTAGTTTTGTGTATGCATGAGGGGAGAAATTTCAACAGATAGATCTCCTAACAACTTCTCATGGTGTGGGCCTGTGGGGTTTGGATTTGGTTCCTCTCGTTGGGTACTTTCTATGTCAACATAGGTGGACTTGTGAGAGAAAGGATTGTTCATCTAGAGAATTCCCAAGTTAAGGTGGTGTTTCATCTAAGTCTCCATCTTCTAAACCAGGTTGGTATGGCTCTAGTGGAGAGTTTGGATCTGATCTTGGAGGGATTGGATCTGATCTTGGACCGGTCCCTTGACTTGGATCATAACCTTCATCTTCTTTGGTCGGTCCCTTGACTTGGATCATAACCTTCATCTTCTTTGGTAAAAAGCATAGGTAAAACAAGTTGATTTTTCTTTTCTTTTCAGTTTTAAGGGAAGACATGTTTTTAAAAAATAATTCTCGAGTAGTAAAAATTATATCGCTCTCTAAGCCATAGACCTTACAGGCCTTTTGACCATTTGGGTAACCAATAAAAATACATTTATAAGCTCTAGGCTGAAACTTGTCTCCATTTTAATTTACATTGGTAGCATAGCATAGCGCCCCAAAAACACCAAGTTTCTTTGTCAATGGTTTTTTTTCCAAACAATCTTTTAAAAGGAGTTTCTTCATTCAAATTTGGTGAAGGCATACTTTATTAAATATGTTGCGGTTAGTATGCATTCTCTCCAAAATGTATAGTTAAAAGGACTCCAACCGGATGGCTATAACAACTTCAAGTAAATGTCTATGCTTATGTTCTACCACACTGTTGTGTTGTGGTGTCACCACACAACTATGTTGATGAGTGGTGCCTTGTTCATTAAGGAAATTATCATTTCTTAGGAAAAAATTTTGGCTCCACTGTTGAAACATAAAGACTTGATTCTGCAATTGAATTGAGTTTGACTAAAGCAAAAAAAAAAAAAAAATTAATAAGATGCACATTTTGTCTTTAATCCTCGTGAGAAAAACCCAAGTCGCACAAGAGTGATGATCAACTATGCTTAAAAAATAATTTGCTCCAGAAGTAGTAGCTTGGGCATACGACCCACATATATCACAATGCATCAAATCAAAAGATCCAGAAGTAGAATTTTTACTCAAATCAAATTTCAAATAAGTTTGTTTTGCATGACGGCAAGAATCACACAAGTCGTCTTTATTTAATTTAAAATCTAGGTTGAGAGAATCCCTAACTAATTTCATACTTGAAAGAGATAAATGTCCAAATCTCCTATCCCAATGTTCTTGTGTAGAAACTGCAAAACAAGTGGACTCTCCTACGAATGGGTCTTGCCAAAGGATGTAAAGACCACTTCTTGCATCACCCAGTCCAATCATCGTCCTCAACACCCAGTCTTGCACAACATAGTGGTTAGGGAAAAATGTAATCAAGCAATTTCAATGATTTGGTAAGTTCATTAACCGATAGAAGATTCACCTGGAAAATCCTGCTATCTTGGTGAGCTTTAGCTTGCCAGTTTTGGGGTCTAGTTTCAACCCTTTATTGCTGAACTTTTGATGCCATATTTAATTGAAAAACAGCTCATTTCTATGTTAGAAATGAACATTTCTTTCTGTAAGATTACAGAAACTTGATCTTGCTTAAAATCAAATTTGAGACATTGATATATTAGAAAACTTAGAGGTCGATCTTAAATGATTGGAGCAGAAAAAGTGGGGTTTTGAATCATTGAAATCTGAAATTTCAAGCTTCATTTTAAGTCATAGGAAGAGGCAAACATATCAATTTGTAAAACCGATTTAAAACTTTAGTTTGGAACGAATTTGGTTCCTTCATAAACCAGCGGACTTGAGTGGCCACCTCCCAATTTGGGGATGGCTGATTTGGGGTATGAATTTTGGAATCCCAGACGTCATTTGATAAACATACGGACTGGTTATAATAGTTAAAGAGAATAAAATATGGTTTCCTCTTACAGTTGCCGATTTTGTTCACAACCAAACATGGCAAGCCAAATTCTGTATATTGTAGAAATTTCAGAATTTACTCTCATTGTATTTGCTTTAGCTGCTTGTAAGGCAAATTACACTCATTGTATGAACGAGTTCAATCCTTAATGGACTGAAATAGATAGGTTGCAATGATAGGATTACGACATTAAAATATAATTGTCATTCATTTGTCTCTCCCATTTAACTCTCACATATTGCATTCATCACAAAAAAGACACATGGAAAGAAAATAAAAAGACAAATAGAGGAGCACCACATAATCAAGCCATGTATCTCTCATCCTATTCTTGGTCTCTTTCACTGTGGATTCTTTCCTTAGTTCAGAACTTCAAAAATCAGATTTTGAGTCCATGGGTGGATCATTTGAAAAAAATAACCTTGTTTTCTTTGCCGAAAAGTAGGTTTAGACATGTCTTTTTATCAAAACCCGAATAGTTGCATGCATTGCAATATGATGTATATTTTACATGGATGACCTGGCTGGACATCATTCCCAGCTTTGAATTAAATAGGAATAATCCACCCCCACGTCTTCTCATTCATTCATCCATGCATATTAGATAGAAAGATATATATGAAAGAAGGATTAGTTTAGGGTATCCACCTTATTCGGGTGACCTGGAAGGGGATGGAGCTGGACTTGGCTTCCTTAATTGGAAATCTTAAACAAAGTCCACAATGAAAAAGCTAGGCTTAAGAAATCCAAGCATAGGCAGTAGAAAGACTAGTTTTCTTGCGGAATTGGAAGGGAGGTGGCTGGTTCTCACTGCCTAGGACCAGAAGATTCTAAGCCACAACCCAAGAATCGGGTTCAAGCTTCGCAAATTTTGCAAAGCAGGTCCCAAGCTGTTAATTGTCCTCCTTTCTTCTTCTTCTCCTCTGCTTGGCTGATACAATATATATATATATATATATATATATATATATATATATATATATATATATATATATATATATATATATATATATATAGAGAGAGAGAGAGAGAGAGAGAGAGAGAGAGAGAGAGTTGTATGAGCAGAGAGAGAGCTGAGCGTCCTAAGTTGAGCTTGAATAAGAGCCGCTGTCCAAGAGAGAGAGAGGGAGAGAGAGAGATAACTGGACTCAGAAAGGAGCTGATCTGAAGTCCTTCAAGAGTTCAGCTGAGAGCTCCCGAACTAAAGGAGGAGCAACTTAAAAAAGAGGCAGAGCTGCTGAAGCGAGCTGAGTTGTTGGGAAGCTGCTGAAGCGAGCTTGAAAGAGAGGCATCTGCTCTGCCAAGTTTGGAAGCTGCCGAACCTGTTTGAAGGAGAGCTCCCGAGCTGCTCTTCAGATCTGAGCCTGTTGAGGTGAGCTGAGGAAGTTGCATCTGAGTTGAAGGATAGGCAGCTGGAACCTGAGGCTTGAGCTGCTGTAGAGGAGAGCTGATCGCCGAAGACGCCTGCATGAGCTGAAGGAGAAACCTAAGATGTGCTTGAGAGCTGAGCTACTAGGCTGAGCATGAGGAGATGCAGCTGATCGTCCAAGCTTGAGAGAGATGAACTAAAGTCGTCCAAGCTTGAGTTGCTGAAGATGAGCTGATCTGTGACTGCTGGGCCGAGCTGCTGCCGACTTGAAAGATAGAAAAGCTGAGCTGACACATCAGCTTAGCAATTCTTGTATCAGCCAAGAAAAAAAAAACAGTCAGCAGCCTTGAGGATCGCCTCCTTTTGCTTGATTTACTAAGCTTGAACCTGATTTTTGAGTTCTAGCTTAGGATTTCTAGTTCTAGACAGCAAGAACCAGTCATAATAATTCCAATCCAGTAAGAAATCACACCTTTCTACTTCCTACCCTTTGGCTTCTTAAGTCTAGCCTTTTCATAATGGTCTTAGTTTAAGATTTCTAACTAAGGAAATCAAGTCCAACCCTACTCAACCGAACAAGGTGCCTAAACCAATTCTCGTTCCATTCTATTTTTCTACATTCTATACATAGATCAATGAGCAAACGTTAAGAGGGGTTTTCCTTATTTAATTAAAGGCTGAGAATGATGTCTAGTCGGGTTATACACATAAAATGTACATGTTGCATTCTAATGCACGCATCCAATTGGGTTTTAATAAAGAAACCTACCTAAATCTGTTTTTTGGCAAAAAAAAAAACAATGATTCTCTCAACTGACCCAACTATGAACTCAAAAATCATATTTTTAAAGTCCTAAACCAAGGAGAGAATCCAGTGAGATATCCCAACAGTAGGATGAATAATTTGTGGCCCGACTATGTGGTGCTTCTCTATCTTGCCTTTCTATATTATTTTAATTTAACGTCTCGTTGTGATGAATGCAATACGTGAGACTCAATTAACAATTAGTGTAGTTCACCTTGTAAGAGTCTGAATCAATCGTAATGAACTTGTTTTTAAATAATCCATTATTTGTTCAAAATATATTTATGAAATTTTCAAACTCATGCAATTTCCAAAAACTTTGTTCACCAAACTTGATTGAAATCCAATGCCTAATCTAACTTGATTACCAGTTCTTTCTTTCAATACGAACTTTCTCTTGTTCAAAAACAAGACGAATCAACCTAATCGATCGTCAAAATCGGAAGCTAAGACACAAAACCAGTTTTTTTTCTCTCTTTCTTCCATCTAAACCAGCCCACATATTTATCAAACAACATCTGAAAATTTTAATTTTCAGACCTCAAACCAGGTGCCCCAAAGTTGGATGTGGCTGTCCAAATCCGCCAGCATATTGAACGTCCGAATATCTTCAAAATGAAGTTTTAAAAAAAATCAACCTCATAAAGAGATAAATTTATCTCTTCCTAAAGTTCTAAAGCCATCAAAAGAAGTTTAAAATTTAGATTTTAAAAATGTAAAACCAGACTTTTAAAAGAAAGCAACGAATGGCCGGCCAATCTCTTAGGCTCGACCCCTAGGTTTTCCAACACATCAATGTCTGGCAAACTTGATTTTGAGCAAGGTCAATTTTCTGCAATTTTACAGAATAGAAGTTCATTTCTAGTGGAGAAATAGGCTGATTTCCAACTAAAAAAAGACGTCAATATTTTCGCCAAAGTAGGCTGGGACCAGATCCTAAAACCAGCAAATTAGGGCTTGTCAAGTTGGTCAAATATTCTCTTTCAAAATTCATGATCTTCAAGATCAAAGCCAGACTTCAATGGCTTGATTTGTCAAATTGACTCGTCTTTTCACTCTTAATAAGGATTTCAAATCCTCAAATTCAAGACTTTGATTAAAGTCAAGTCAAACTCATGGACTATTTTCTAGAGCGCATTCTTAATATCGAAATGAATCTAGAAGTCATCAAACATTTCCTATCCCCCAATGCCAGCCAATGTCTATATCTCCATGAATGAAATCAAACTACTTTATACATGGATGGAAAATATATAGTTTACTTTCGTAAGCATAATGAAAGCATGTCTCACTCACTATGCAAGATTTGGGTTCCTTGCTTTTCTCAAGGCAGAAAATACTCAATTTAATTCCAAAATGATTTAAACTTGAAGTTTTGAAGCCACCCAAATCCAAAATTTTCTAAAGAGAATTTTACCTCAAATCCCAAAAATCAAGTCCTCCAATATCGATTCCAAAATCTGCAATTTTACCTTTATCAATCCTCAATTCAATTGGCTTAGAATTTAAACATTCAATTATTTGCAAATCAAATTTCCAATTTCAAATCCAATTTTTCAAATCTATCAAATCTAATTTTGAGGTCAAATCAATAGTCCCAAATTTAAATAAATTTTTAAACAATACTCAAATTCCAATTTTTAATCATCAAAATTGTCAGAAAATTCATCCAGATTTCCAAATCAATCTCTCAAACAAAATCAAGTTTTTGATTGCCAAAATCAAACATCACACAAAGCAATACAATTTATGCACAATCATATAAGATCATCAATCAAAATGATTTCTACAATTTGAGAAGTCTTTAAATCTTGTCAGTTATCCCTGTTAAAGGTGCATGAATAGTTGGACTTTGTACCAATGGCAGATCCCTTTCTTCAAAATCTTTCAAACTAAAACAATTCATATTTATTGCTTTGTGTGGCTCCCATTCATGGGAGGGATGTAAACAGATGGCAATCATGGTAAGACCTACTATCATTCAGCTAAAATTTCTCAAGTGCAAATTATTTCTCAAAATGATAGATATCAAATGCCTGAAAACTCTTCATGACCATACCTACCGGCATCATACATATTGTGTACATCTAGGACCAATTGAGCTGAGATCATGCTTCCTTAGTTCTACAATCAATCCTACCCATTAATTTAAGGTCTGTATCAGACCAATGTGTGCTCTATGAACTTTCAAATCTACCTCTTAGGAATGTATATGATAAAGTCATCTATTTTTATTTCAATTTTTCAAAAGTCATCTCAACTTATTAAGTCTCGGTTATCATGTTGTCAGGCTATTTCTAGAACCTAGTCTAAGATATAGTCTTACAATTGGACTACCCAAATAAACTGAAAAGTCCCTCCATTAGTACTGAAATGGACAACAGTCCCCAGTATATCGATGAGTGAACAAGAAAAAATGGAGAGTCTTCAAACTATAGTCAACCTCAAAAAGGATACGACAGTCATGGTATACCAACCATTTGGATCTATTAGGATTCCCAAACTATTTTCTAAAACAATGCATATAGGCAAGAGTCCTAAGACGTGCATTACAACCTCCTATATTCAATTTCTAAATCATTGCTTAATGAAGTAGATGAAGCATGTATCTTTTTTCATGAAAATATTTAAACCTAATGTCAAACTCTTTTTGAATCAATACTGAATCAATCAACATCAGTACATTTTGGTTTCCATGAGGTGAGATGGCTATTACTCTGGATGGTTTTTCGATATTATGAACTTCCTAATCATGAAGGTGATTCTAGAGGACTAATCAAGAGTTATTTCCTCGTCAACCAAAAACAAGTCAAAATCCTAGAGGTGACTCACAAACTCACTGGAAAAAGGAGTTGGCCACTTCTAGAAAAAGGTGGATACCAATGCATTTTGCTAGAAAGTCTCGGTAAAGAGCTTTACCAATATGTTGATCCAATCACACTCTCTAAAAACATTGTAGATAAATACAAAAAATTGATGATGACTTGTATAGTTGGAGTTATCTTCTTTCACAACTAAGATTGAAGCATGGACCTTAGAATTGCTCTTCTTTTCAAAAAATGGGGACACATCAAAGTTTGTAGCCAATTAGTAGCAATGGCAGCACTAGCATTCTTTTAGAAAGGACTATAAAATTTTTAAGCAGGGACATATATTACATTGAAGGATTTGTCTTCACCTTACAATCTTGGTCCTACAAACACCTTGGGCGACAATTTAGCCATTTCCAGGGTTTTGATGAAAGATTGTTTAGCATGGAGAATTACAGAGGAAAGATGGAATAAGTAGATGATGAAAACATCATCTTGGACTTCTTTGAAAAAGATGCCATCATATTACAATCTATTTACAACACAGACAAGTGTTGCTTACTTCTGGGGTCATATTTCAAAGTGAAATATCATCTAGAGGTGATGTCTTCATCAGTTTTCACAGCAAAAAAGACAAACTCATGAAATCCGATTAGAAGGATTCATCGTGGAACATAAGCTGGATACTCTGTAATGGTCTTGGGACATACACCCTAGCTCAATAATATTGGGGACCTTTTGTTCACATCTATCTTGTCCTTAGTTTAGCCATAGTTCTCGACTATGCTAAATGGTGTAGAGATACCAACACACTTGTTTGTCTTAGCTAGATGTAAGTGTCTAAACAACACATTATAATCAATTGAGTCATCACAAACAATGTTGTCTCATTCCAATTATACATGTCAAATCAAGCATATATCTATCTCAAATGATATTTTTCATTGAATCATTCTTCAAAAATCCTAACTTCTTTTATTTTTCAAACCAAGTGAACATTCCATTTATGGTGGAAACCAGTAATAAGAAAAAAGAAACAAATGAATAAGAAAGTTGAACAACAAGCCAATCCTGAGAATAAGAATGAAGAATCATCTTCAAGTTCTACTTCTACTATAAAAACTCTATATCTATAAAAAGATTAATACAAGAGGTTTCATAAATTCATGCTAAAATTTAACAAGGAACAAGTGAAAGCTAACAAGAAAAAGAAAACCAATAAGATTGAAGAACCTTCATCCAGTAGCAGTGGAAACTTCTGACAATATTGCTATAGAAACTAATAGTGAAAAAGATGAAAAGACTCTCAAGGATAGAAGAAAAAGGAACAATTTTGAAAATCAAAATACATAAGTTGAAAAGAAACTTAATGTTGTTCAATTTAAAGGCAAGAACAAGAGAAGCTTCACTTGTGAAGACTTTTATGCAAATTTTAAAAATGACAAATATATCAAGAAAGATATGAAAGCAGCAAAGCACAACCATGCCAATCCCACTCCTCTAGAAGATATTCAACCATTGGAAGAGGTCTTTGATTTTGAACCTCTTTAATTACTCTTCAACTAGCCTAATTCTTTTATCATTCTGAAGAGAAGAAATTCAGTTCAAACAGGGGTGGTAAATGGGACGTGGATTGTATCAAAACAGTCTCATATTCTTCACAAATAAGGATGTGCCCAATGAAGGCACCATGCAAAAAGATGTCCTCCTCATTTTGATCAAGAGACTAGATATCACCATCATTCATATATTTATTGATGAAGAAACAAGTCTAAATATTTGTCCGCTACAAATAGCCTAAGTCTTGGGAAAACGAGAATCAGATTATTCTCCAGTAGCATTCACTGTTCATGGATATGATGGACATGGACAACCTTGCCTAGGTAGTATATGTTTAGAATTGGACATTGCAGCAACCAAATTTGAGATCATATTCTATGTCATGAATATAAAACCTTCCTTGAATATGCTATTGGGTTGACCATAGATTCATTAGGCTAATATAGTTCCATGAACTATACACTAATGTGTCCATTGGACCAAAGAAGTAAAGATAATCATGACATATGCAGAAGATAGTCAAGAACGACACTTTATCCAACTGCTTGTGTCTACCTACATCATTGATCTTCCAAGCATTCAAGCCTGCAAAGAAGAAGAATTGGTTCAAAACTTTGGCAAATGATGTCTCTCTACAGGCCAATGAAACAAACATAGGCAGTCAATGGCAGCAAGTCTAGATCACCTGAACCATCCTACAAGAACCATTCATTATTCAGACAGTTCTCTCAAAATGAGAAGTGGTTCAATCTCCTCCTACACCAAGGTTATCAGCCATTCATAGATTGGTAAAAATGGAGACCAATTCTTGGAACCAGTTGTGTTGGAAGGACAAAAGGCACATGCACCTGTGAATGCCTAACTAATGAAAAAGCTAAATAAAATGAAGAGTTTAAGAAGTTGTTGTCTTCAAAAGACATATAAAAGTCAACAATTAAACTCACTAATAGAAATAAATCTAGGACTCATAGAGGCATAATGTCCAGAGTTTGCTCAAATAAGATCAACCATCACCTTTGTTAATGACTCAATAGAGAACATTAACTTCGGCACATCAAAAAATCTGAAGATACTATAAATTGAAACTAATCTCTTTGCAAAAGAAATGAAAGAGTTAATTGAATTTTTCAAAGATGATCAAAAAGTCTTTGCATGGACCTACAAGGGCATGCAGGATCTTGACCTCAAACCTGTAGAATATCATTTGCCGTTGAAGTCAGAATGCAAGCCAATAAAATAAAAACTAAAGAAATTAGACCATTGATTTGAGGGACAAGTCAAGGTAGGTTTACAAGATCTATTGAAGGCATGTTTATCCAGACAATTGACTATCCCGAATGATTAGCAAAGATCTTCAAAAAAGTCACTCCCACACATGACTATCCATTACCAAACATTGATTTGTTGGTATATAGCACATCTGGTCATGCAATTTTCATAAATAGATATACTAAATATAATTAGATCAAGCTAGCTGCCCAAGATCAACCTAAAACATCATTTGCAATCCTTTGGGGCACCTTCTACTATATGATAATACCTTTCAGTTTAAAAAGTTCTGGGGCAACATACCAAAGGGCTATGACACTCATATTTCATGATCAAAAGCATAATATTATGGATGCATATGTTGATGATCTACTGATCAAGTCAAAGATAAGAGAAACTCACATTGATACCATAGCTCAAGTAGTTGACAATCTTTTACAATGCAAACTCAGACTAAATCCACAAAAGTGCATGTTTGAAGTGGAATCCAACATGCTCTTATGATTTATGGTCAGCAAAAAGAGAATTTAAATGGATCCCGCAAAGCCAATGCAATTATATATGCTCCACCAATGAATCTAAAAGAGTTGTGCAGATTGCAAGGCCGAATTCAAGCAATCAAAAAGTTTATACCCAACTTGGCCTTGAGCTGTGAACCATTCAATCACCTCTTAAGGAAAAGAGTGAAGTTTGAATGGGCAGAAGAATGCCCATTTAAATGAATCATTTGAACAGCTTAAGGAATACTGAAACCTCCAAGTTTTGAAAACCCATTTACTATTTTACATCACAATCAACTATTCAGCCTACGGTGGCTTAATAGCACAATATGAAGAATGATATCGTACGACAGATCGGGTCCCATCTCCTATAAATTTCCATAAGAAATACAAAGGTGAATACATTTTTAAACATTTCTCATATGAATGGTTATACATAAGATTTTAAAAAATTTGCATGTAAACAACTGCCCCAAACTTATTGAGATCTTAATCCTCAAGATTGAGCCCAAGACTAATTTATTATTTTGTCTTTGATCACTAGGGAAACTCTTGAACCCAGTCAACTTTAGATAGTTTGGAACTCAACCAAGCTCAATTTGATTTCTACCTCGATAGCAGTCATATTATTTCTAGGGTGTATGAGAGTAAGTATAGTCTCCAATTCAATCTAGTTTTAGTTAAGGAGCCCAATGGGTAGGGATATCCAACGAGTCGAGCCATCTTGGGCTCGACTCGAACTTGCTTGGATAAACTCAACTCGTTAAACGAGCCATGTAGAGAATCCAGAGATTTGGTGCATAGATGTGCTCTTTATTGGTTTTTCTATGGTTTTTTATTATCACTTTTGTGTAGAGCTAGGGTTTTAGCTATCTATAGTTACCCCTTTTTTCTAATAAATAGTGAGGGATCCTCCCATGTTGTATCATTTTATTGGAAGATAACAAAGTTCATCATACATTGGTCACTTGAAAAGCATAAGATATATATTAAGAGGCACAAGCTTAAACAAGTCAAACCTAAGCTCGAACTCGCTTAAATGAGTCGAGCTTGAGCTTAGCTCATAAAGTCAATGTTATCCATATCGTACGATACGTATCATCCGTATCATCATTATCGATACGGTACACCTAATATTTACGATACGCATACGTATCGTATGCGTATCGCATGCGGTGGGCGTATCACACGATACGTGCGATACACCCCCGTATCGCACGAAGAGTTAAGTGCAATTATTGTAAGCAAATCATATCAGGAGGGATTTCTCGCTTTAAACACCATATAGTTGGTACACACAACGATGTGGCTGCTTGCAATGGCTCCCAAGAGATCCCATTGCCAGTGTATGTAAAGCACCAGTGTCAGCAGCTTCTTGATGCAGTGAAAGCAAGTAGGATTGAAAAGGACATGGAAGATGCGGAGTAAGGATATGGGGACCCACATGAAGGGGATGAAAGTGAAGGTGAAGATGTTCAACTTGAACAAAAAGATGTTGGTGTTAGTTTGGGAACAGCTAAAGGGGAAGGCATCATGCATGGAGGTGGTTCTTCTGCAACTGTAACCAGAAAAAGAAGAGGTGCAAGTATAAGTTCAGTTTCACGAGGACGTGGCAGGAGTCAGGGTCGTACTGGTGGTGGTAGAGTACCTACTATGAGGTCGAGCAATATGTCTCGTTCGGTCAAGAATTTTTTTCCCAATTATACTACTGCTGGTGCTCAGCCTGAGATTCGTATAGTCATGCAATCAAAGGATATTATTGAAGCAGTAGATGAAACCATAGGAAGGTGGCTCTATGATGCATCCATTCCCTTCAACGCAGCAAACTCTTATCATTATCAACCTATAGCAGATGCGATTGCTAGTGTAGGGCGAGGGTAGAAAATGCCCTCTTTTTATAATTGCGAGGTAAAATTCTCAACAATATGGTTAGAGATGTGAAGACATTGTGATGAACTAAAATTGAGCTGGAAAGCTACAGGATGCAGTGTAATGGCAGATGGGTGGACAGACATCAAGAACAAAACATTGGTAAACTTTCTTGTATATTGCCCTCTTGGTACTATGTTCTTAAAATCTGTTGATTTGTCTGATACTCCTAAGACTGCTGATGTATTGTTTGGAATTTTTTATAAAATTATAGAAAAAGTTGGGCCTGAAAATGTCGTACAATTTATCACTCATAATGCAGCAAATTATAAAGCTGTAGGTGAAATGTTAGCAGCACGATATGGGACATTTTATTGGAGTCCATGTGCTGCTCACTGTGTAAATCTTATGCTTCAGGATCTTGGTGAAAGAGATGATATGAAGTTGACAGTTCATAGATGCCAAGAAATCACAGAGTTTATTTACAATCATGCTTATGTCTTGAATTTGATGAGGAAATTCACAAATGGGGCTGAATTGATTCGACCTGCACAAACACGGTTTACTACAAATGTTTTGACTGTGCAGGGTATAGTCAAGCAAAGATCTTCTCTCAGGCAGATGTTTTAAAGTGATGATTGGGCTGCATATCCACATGCCTATAAAAGAAAGGCTACGACAGTTGTGGATACCATCTTCGATGCTGACTTTTGGGAATCATGTGTGCAGTTATTGAAGATTTGTGTATCTCTAGTGAAAGTCCTCAGATTAGTAGATAGTGAAGATAGACCTTCTATTGGATATTTATACGAGTCTATGGACAGAGCCAAGGAGGCCATTAGAGATAATATGAAGGGAAAAAAGAAGTTGTACATGCCTATATGGAAGATTATAGATGAAAGGTGGTCTGGACAACTTCATCGCCCACTTCATGCAGCAACCTATTACCTAAATCCTGCTATTAGATATCTTCCCACTTTTAAGAAGGACAGAGAGGTCGAGTATGGCATGTTGGATTGCATTGATGTATTAGTAAGTGATAGTGAAGAACAAGACGCTATCCATATGTTGGTCAACAAATATGATACGGCTTCTGGTACCATGGCGAGAGACACAGCAGTTCGATGCAGGGCAACTATGCGTCCAGGTATTAGAAAAAGAGACTTTATACTTTTTGTTGTTTAGCTTTTATTCTACCTTCTCATATATTTATTTTTGACAACATTTTTACTTTCCATCTATTATTAGATTTGTGGTGGAAAAGGTTTGGGCCTGATTGCCCAGAATTAAGGAAGCTTGCAATTGGAATCCTCAGCCAAACATGTAGTGCAACTGGATGAGAAAGAAATTGGAGTGTATTTCAGCACATCCACAGTAAGAAGAGGAATAGGCTGGAACATAAAAGGTTGAATGACCTTGTTTACGTTCGTTATAATATGAAGTTGAGACAAAGGTAAACATTTGTTTTGTTATACAAGATTATCAAATTCTAATATATATTTTAATCTCTAACAATTTGTTAAATTTTTCTCTTGTTAGACAACTAGAAACAACATCTACGAGGAAGCATCACAATCAATATGATCCTATCTTCATTGACCATTTTGATATATTAGATTCTTGGGTTGAAGAAGAACCAGCTGCAATACTTGATGAGGACGATCTTGATTTTTTGAATGTTGAAGGAGCAGCAGAGATTGTTGAAGAAGGAGAGGTTGGGGGGGAGCAATGGAATGTTGGTGACATTCCATTTGCAACAGAGGGGATATAAGAAGAAGTTAATGAAGAAAATGAAGATGATGATGCAGATGATGATTGGCCGTTGGCAAGGTTTTTGTTTTGAGTCTTGAAAACTATGTCAATATGTTTTGAGTTTTGACTTCTGAACTTATGAATTGTGATGTAATTGAATACTCTTAGGTTGCTTAATATGTGATTTTGATTTTTGAATGTTTGATTTCTTATTTTGGAATGTCTTGTTCATATTTAGTAAGTGCATACTTCATAGTTCATATACATGAATGATGAATGTTCATTTAAATACATTTTTCTTGAATTTTTCTGATTTTTACTAGTTTTTTTTAGATTTTTTTAGATTCTTTTCTGATTTTTTTTCCTATTTTTTATAATTTTTTAATATATTTTACAAATTAGAAAATTAATTTTACGATACGTTACGATACAGTGTATAGGTTGGCCCAACCGATACACGATACGATACGGCAGTGATAACATTGCATAAAGCTCAAATCGAGATCGAATCGAGTTCGAGCTGGCCGAGCTCGGGCACACCTCCTATTCCAAATCAATTCTCATGTTCAAATATTCAATCCAAATCCAAATATATGGCCCATTATCTATTCCATATCCAAATCTTTGCTTTAGATCTCATCCAAACAACAAATCTAATCCTTTATCCATAGTCCATGATATGGTTTCCATTCAGAATCCATACTTCAATTTTAATTTTCAATCAATTTCCAAGTTCTAGGTCTGAATGCATAGGGTCATGCCCCATATAGGGCTGCACAACACGTCAAGCTAGCTCGAGCTCGACCGATACTCACTCATCTAAACTCGAATCAAACTCGACCTTTTTATAGATGAGTCAAGCTCGAGTTCAAGTGTATGCTCAAAATATTGTACAAGTTGAGTTTGAATAGTATGAACTTGACTCGTTTAAACTTGAGTCGGCTCGACTATATAATACATGTTGAATTATAATGAGAAAATAGTTAAATAAGCAGCAACTAGACGAGCTAATTGAATTAAATGAGTTAACTTGTTAAAAAAACAAAACATGCTTAACATAAATGAGTTAAACAAGTCAAGTTTGAGCTTGATGTTGTACTGTCGAGTTGAGCTTCAGCTTGTTCGATCGAGGTCGACTTGAGTTCGTTCGAGTTCGAGCCGAGCAGCTCGAGTTCAAGCTCAAGTTTTCAGAGTTGAGCTCAAGCTTTTTGAGTCCAGTAGAGCTCAAGCTGGCGTACTCAAGCGTGACTCGGCTTGTGTGCGGCCCTAACCACATAGCCCCTAGAGCCTAGATGCCATTGACTTTAGGGTTCATTTTCCCCTACTTTGGAAATACTGGAAATTGGCACCTCCCTCGTCTAGATCAAATTTGAGGCCTAAAATCCATGATTTGTGCCTAAAATCTATGTATGAATCAACCAAATTCTGACATATAGCCTTAGAACAACCTGAACCACACATCTTAAGGTTTCATCTTTTTAGCAAACCCCCAAAGGCTCCTCATGCTTAGGGGTGGGTATCGGGCCAACCCAGCCCGGCCCGGCCTAGGAAGAACTGGGTCCTGGCTGGCCCGATGTCTGAACCATCGGGGCTGGGTCCGAGCCGACCCGGTTATATATTATTATTAATAATAAATAATTTTAACAATTAATCGGGCTAGATCGGGCCTCCATCGAGCCAACCCATCGGTCCCAGCCCCGTACGGGGGCCGGGTACCAGGCCCCTGCCAGTGGCCCTGCCCGGCGCCCACTTCTACTTATGCTGCTGCCTCTCTCTTGGCCTCCTTCTCAAAGGTTCAAAATGCCCTCAAGAAATTCTTCTTCATCTCTATCTCCTCTTTGTTCTCTCTTGGGTTTCTTCTTCTTCAAGAAATTCTCCCTTCGGTTTTGCCTATTTTCAGGTTCTTGTTATTCTCTTGTTCCTCTTCTTCCCCTTCTTTTCTCAACCATCCTTTCCTAAGAGTCACTTCTTTTGCTATTGACAGTCTTCTTCTCTTCTTCTTTCAACATTTGGAGTTTTAGGGAAGAATTCAAGTAGGTGCCTCTAGTAAAGCTTTGTTGGAGATTGAAGTAGGGTTTGTGGTGATCATAAGAGGCTCTGGTTGATTCGCTGAACGAAGAAAAGCGGCAGGTTTCCATCTTTGTTTACTTCCTTTTAATGTTTTCCTTCCTATATGTCCTAGGATGAGATCTAGACTACGAATTCTACAGAAGCCTTGGTCACCTCACTCTCATGTTGTTTTGTTTAGTTTGTTATTTCATTTACCTTCATTAAAAAGGCTGATAATACAGTTTGAGGCCACCTTCATGGATGCATGCATTTTCTTAAAGCCAGCATTAATTTGTTTGCTTCCCTCTTCTTTCATTTATGCATTAGTGGCTTCACAGATTCGAGTTTACAACTACTTGATAATTAGCCCAAACTATAAAAAAAACGCTTATGTTCAAAACGGCATTGTTTATGCCTAGATCATACATTATATGTTCATTTTACTTTCTTAATGTTTCCAACGCATCTAGAAGCATGCTGCGTGTGTTTTGCTTTGTTTCTTTGTCACAGCATGGATGTTGTTAGGATTTCTTTTATAAGTGGATGTTAGGGTCATATTTTTATTTATTTTGGTGAAGATTAGATTGTTGCTAGGGTTTGCTTTTGTGTAACTTTTATTGTAGGTCATCCAAACCCATCTTAGCTCTAAAATTTTGTTTCTACAGTACCTAGAACTTGGTCGAATTTTGAAAAACTACATCTTCCTAATCAGAATTCATTAAAAGTTGTTTTGGCCCTCTGTTTCACCAATTCACAAGGACTGATTTTCTGCAACTTATAGGTTGCAAATTTTGAGTCCTAAAAGTCGAGCAACTTGGGAACTATATGGTTTTGGTTGTAGGACATGCTTTTTCATTCTTCTTTGATGTGTCTAAGCATCTCAGGTCGGCGTGCAGCACAATACAAGTTTCCTATCCTAGGTCTTGAGCTGTTGCATTCAGAACTTGGTTCTGCTGAACCTTGTGACTGTTTGCAATTTGTGGTTTCTGCTAGGTTTGCAACCTCATGTTTCATGATCTTCTCTTTTCACTTTTTCATTTGAAAAACCCCTTTTCCACATGTGAAGACTTTCCCCATCTATGTTACATAGGTATGAGTGCCGGTACTGTTATTGGTCCGGACCATTTTAAAAAAACTTGTGCATAAAGGCACAACAGTATATATTTATAATTTGTCTCTCTCCCCGTCTGTGTGTGTATATATATATATATATATATATATATATATATATATATATATATATATATATATATATATTTGTTATTGTACTGGTATAGTATGGGTTCTACTCCATTAAAGTAGTACCTATGTGGCATACCTGTCCATGTTTTTTGGAGTAAAAATAAGGCATTGGTTAGTTTTTCATCACCCTGGAATAGGATAGTGTGTCCTGTTTTCCGTGTAACATAATGTCTGCTGTAGGTTGCTTATCCCCTAACTCTCAATACAGAGTGAATATTTCCAATCTATCACGTGATTAAAGTGTATGTGTCTATTTTCAAGTCAAATTCAACTCCTTTAAGTAGATCATCAACATATGCATCCATAATATTGCTTTGTAGAAAACCAGAAATTTTGCATACATACCTGATCCATGACTTTCAGTCTAGGAGAGATTTTCATAATCTACCACTTGGGCATATTTTTCATGTTTTTCTAGTGGGCTCTTACCAAGTTCTACGAAAATTTTGGGTCATTTGATAGCTTTCTATTTGATTTTCAAAAATATGTTTTTGCTGTGCACCATTTCAGCATTTTCATAACAAGTAGGTCCGGGCTACCTCTTTGGACTTTAGTTGTGGTTGTCACATGTCATCACGTGTGTATGCCTATTCTTGCATAGCTAGCAGAATCTCATCAATTTACATCAATTCGTAGTCGTTAGGATTGCCTCTTAGCTATTCTAGATGACTTCGTTTTCCTGCATACATGTTGTTTGTAGGATTGCATCAAGGTAAGAAAAGTGCAAAGAAGAAATCATTCATTATTTCATGGTTTCTGAAACCCTTTTCAAACGTTGCACTTGTAGATGTCACGTAAATTCACATACATTATTCTTTAGATGTTCAGAAAAAATGAAATCGCTAAGGTTGAACAACCCTAAACGTTCCTTGGTTTGCATGCATTTGACTGCATTGCTTTCAACTCGAGTGGCTGACTATTTATGGCTACAACACCATTTACCAGTGTAAATCGTTGTGGTTTTGTGCCTTCAACAAGCAGCAATGTGCTTCTTTCTCTGGCAATGTTATGAAAGCAGTGGCCATCTCCTCAAATCTTTGAGTCCCAAACTTGGGAAACGCCAGATCTAAATATGGTACAGCCTATTGAGAAAATAATCTGAGATGGTTTAGCTGAAGTACACTCGAAAGCCATAAAAGAAAAGTTGCAGCTGGGTTCCAAAAATCTCCAGGATGAAGGCACTTAGGTGACAATAGTATAGCGAGTGGATATAAGATGGTTTACAAGTTGGTATACACAATAAAGGGGTCAGATCTTAATACAAATCCTGGGTACACTCACATTAATATATTTGTGAAGGAAGAAATCTCACTGCTCAAGTGAAAGCCAAGTCCACACCCACACCTGCCCTTTTTCTCTTATTCCCATAAGGTCCAGGGATGCCTTCAATGTCTTGAAGTGGTGCCTCCAAATGCTTTAACATATCAATGCCTCCTTTTACAATAGAGAGAGTCGATGTCACATGAATTTGAAACAAGAACCAACCGCCTATTAATCCTCCTCTAAAATTTAGGGTCCTTTTAACACTAAATTTCCACGCTTAAATGAATGTTATTGAACAATCTTGATTATACATAATCAGGAGCTCAGCACTTCATGACCGTATTAGAGACAGGCCTCCGCACGGAAAGCCCAATATGATCCTGATTAGGCTCCCAATGGATGAGTACATGGCACCAAACTTTGTGTCTGAAGCTTCAGCTAGATTTTCGACTCAGCTCTCCCAAAGACATGTTATTTTGAACCATGTCTCAAATATTATTAAGGTAGAAGGGTAGTCTTGACTAAAACATTTGTGATCGTATTGACAATTCTGCAATCACGGATCCTCAATCTCATTCCACGTTTGTTATAATATATTAAAATTCCTCTTACATGGCGTTTTGAGAATATATATATATATATATATATATACACACACACATCTGCGTCTCTCTTTCCCCTTGCCAAGTTATAGATTCGCCCAATGAAGTTTATATGAAAAGTGCAATTAGTAAGCCTTTATAGATCTGTTAACACAATTAAATAATTTGAGCTAAAAATATCATGAAATTAAACAAAATATTGGTCGCAAGTACGAAAAATTATGACCTAAAAAATATAGAACAACACCTAAACCATATTCTTTTGGTGTATAAATAATTGTATATGAGTAAAGAGAATCATTTCAAAATAATTAAGAGCACCTATCTCTGAAAATTTACATAGACCGACCGACATAGCAATGGTCCCAAAAAATATACAACACGATCTAATTGTTACAGATGGACATTCTCCTTTTTACCCTCCCAAATTTTATGTTTTTTTTTTAAGGATTACAATGTCCCGTACAAGTTGACAAAGAGAGAAAGATGGAGAAAATAGCGGCCGAAAAAGCAAACAATGAAATTATCAAAGAAAAGAAGCTGCCCATCCACTGCAAATGTATGGATCAGATTTTGTTGTACATTTAGGATGGTAGTCTATATATATATATATAAGAGATAGAGAGAGATATCAACCCTATCATACCTCGTAGACATAGAATTACCTCCGGTTCTACTATACCATTTATAAGGCCACCAAGATGAAAAAAAGTCAACGGGACTGCATGGCCAACTCTTCAAAGACTTTCCCTCTATGTTCAAAGTTTTCAAATTCATCAAAGCTTGCACAACCTGGACTAAGCACAATTGCATCACCTGCAAATATTTCACACACAATAAAAGAGGTAAAATCGATCTCACTAGATAAGAAAAAAGGATCATTGGTGATTTTATACATTCAAGGAATTATAGAAGGAACCACATCATCGAAGATCACATTAAAAGCACTGGCTTATGGGCCTTCAACACTGATTTCTTGAAAACCACAAATGTTCAACTTCATTAATTTTTTATCCTTTTGCCTCTTCCGCAGAGAATTTGGCCAGTCATTACAAGAAATAGATTACTGACATGATGCCAAATAAGTAATTCAAGCCGACATACTTGTCCTTGATGCCAAAAAATGCACAGTATAGCACCACATACTAGGTGAGTTTATGAGTAACTTAAAAAAATGGAACCGTCCCAAAAGGGTCCTGGCATAATGGAGTGGGCCATCACTGCTTCTAGGCAGCCGTGGATGTACATCCACAGGTGACAGCTCACCTGTGCAAGCCTAAGCTTGCTTAGACCTGGTGGTGGGGGGAATGGGCTATGGAGTCTTACACATTGAGCAAGACCTTGGGTCTCTCGACCTTGAGCGGTTGCTTAGTGTAATATCAAAAGGAAAAACACTAATTATGAACCACAAATTTCTCAAATCATTGAGATGCCTCAGCTTGTACAACTAACACTTGCACCTGTGAAGTGTGAATTGAATTAACTGTAGCTTTTAACTTTTGGCAATAGCTGATAAATAATTGTACCACAAAATCATCTGCTAATGGAAGATATACAAGAATGGTTTTTAGATTTATTTCATGATAAAGCAATCTGGTCCCAAGTCCGTCAAAAGATGGAAAAAGGGAAAACATTGTGAGGTCATGGAGGGAACATGATATTCAATTCATAAACCACCAAGGGCTCACTGAACCCCGTCTCAGTCTGAGACAGAGGCCAACCGCTCAGCAATACCTTTCACCATTTTACAAATATTCCATTATGGTAAAGTAACTTTTTGAGGTTTTTGAAACTCCTTGAGAAACATAATCGACGACTTAGAAAATAGGTACTAAGTTAATCAAAGTTCCTTAGCTGGATATTTCATCTGACACCAACAAGACCTCCTGTTAACATGGTTGAAGTGAGAAACAACCACGTCTTGGTCCTACTTCATCCATAAGATACATTCAGGGTTCTTGAAATAAGTTGTGCGCAAAACCCCTTTACACCCTTTTTGTTTCTGTGGAATAAAATATTAGCATCATTTTGTTGGGGCTTGGATTCAAAAGTTTGATCAAGATTTCCAACAAAATCAATTTCAAGAGAAGTTCCACCAGCCGTTCTCACAAATGGATATGAATTATTTTTGGTGCATTCGGTGAGAAGAGATCGACAAGGAGTCATATGAAAAGATGCACCCAAATCAATAATCCAATAATACTTACTTGAAAAAGTAGATGCCACGGTAGCTCCCAATGTTGAAGGTGTGCTCCCTCTCTTAAGCAAAGGTTGAATGACTTCAATAAGCTTAGGTTGAAGAGCACTAATGAGTTGATTGAGTTGAAAAGAGCTTGCTTCTTTCTTTTCTTCGTGGATGGGAGCCACCACATTACTTTTCTTATCATACGTTCTTAGTTTTGGACATTTAAGTTTTGTGTGTCCTTTTTGGCAATGATAACAAATAATTCTTTGTACGGTTGAAGTGTGGAGGTCTATAAGTTCTCATATGAGCGCGAGTCTTGAGGTAGCAAGAACACTTTCATTCTTCTCTCTAAAGAAGTTAAGTCTATTTTCTTCCATTTGAAGCTCCGCTATAGTCTCATTTATAGAAGACACTTTATGTCTATGAAGCAAGGAAGTTTTGACCCCATCAAATTCTCATCTAAGACCAAGAATAAATTTATAAAATTTCTCCTTTTGAACTTGTTTTTCTCTTAGCACTATGTCTCTTGGATCAAACCATTTGGGTTCAAATAAGGCAAATTCATCCCATAATTGTTTCATTTCCCCAACATACTCCTTGATGGATTTATCTCCTTGTTAGAGACTTGCAATTTACATTTGAAGGTTGCACATGTAGGCCACATCCTTCATAGTATGGGTTTTCTTGAGGAATTCCCAAATTTCATGAGCAAAATTGTGTTTTGTTATTTGACACATGGTTGTAGTATCAACATAAGCAAGAATCCAAGTAATGATTTTGTGGTGTCTTATCTTCCATTCTTCCTATTTTTTCTCATATTCATTCACAACCTTGTCCTTTTTTATTTCATCTAGTTCATGGGCTTTTCCATCTATGGTTTTGGTTAGGACTAATTGTGGCTCACTTTTAGACCCATCAACAAGTCCCCCTAAACCTTTACTTCTAATGAAATGTTCTATAGTTTTTGCCCATGAAACATAATTGAATGAAGTAAGTTTAGGGAGAGGAGTAATTCTCTCATCCATGATGTGCACCTTGTAGTTGAGTCGTTGAGGTAGCACTAAGATGGAAAAAACAGCCACAAAAACAGCAACAAGATGATTTTGGCAGCTCCAAAAGAGTCCACGAAGTCAGCCACAAAGATAGAAGCATTTGATAGCGCCAAAAACAGCCACAAACTCCACAGCCAAAGAAGCTTGATCCCGTCACAAAGATCACCAAAAAAGGCCAGCAATCAGCAAGAATGACAGCACAATGACAACACCTCCCACAGCCAGCAAAATATCAAACACTTGGTGTGCTACACAGCTCTGAAAGGGCAATACGAGCTGTTCCTCCAATATTTGAAAGATAACAAGTCTAAGAGCAAAAAGGAAGGCTCTGATACCATGCAAATCAGGCCCAAACAAAACAAAATGCTTCAAGAGATACACCCTTGAAGCTTCCATCAACTTTACAACGTAATACTCAAAAGACTTCAAACAAGAGGAGAATAAAACATATATTGATCTCAACAAAAGATACAGGAAGAGGCTTAAAAGCCATAAGCAAAACAAGGGACAACAGTCCCTATTTATAGTACAAGGAAGAGAGGAAGAAGAGAGATGGCTGTTGGGCCATCTCCAACGGCTAGAAATCTAGCCGTTGGAGACTGGTCCAACAGCTAGTTCTTCCTTTCAATAATAAAAAAAGGTCAAAACAAAAGAAAAGAAAAAGTACAAAAAGAAAGAGAAAATTACAAACACGACCTAGGTACCCTAAAGTATATATATATATATATATATATATATATATATATATATATATATATATATATATATATATATATAAGACATATATTAGTACACTAATATATGTAATATATATACATATAGATGTATATATAGATAGGGTTACATACATTCTAACAGGGAGTGGTGATCTTGTTTCTTGGTACGAATCAAATGGTCCTTTTTCTTCACATGAGTCACTACATTGAAATCAACATACCATGTATCTTAATATTCTACATACACTCAATCCCACAGGAGCAGAAGTTAGTAACTCATTAATCTAACTCCTGTCCTTAGCCCTATAAAGCTCTTTCTTGAGTTCTGTCTAAGGATGCCAATATATCCAATTTGGATCGGATATCTGACCGAACTGTTCAAACAAAGAATGGAAAAAAAAAATCATATTCAATGAAGAAATTGGATCAGGTTCAGATTGGGTTTAGTTTTAAATAAATATCATATATCCAATGCTTTTAGATTTTAAAAATCAGCCAAATTCGGTTCAAAATTCAGGTTTGGATTCAGATATGAATGTAATTTCAGATTGTGAAATTGGAGTTTGGCTTTGGATTCAGATATGACTTTTCTTTGTTTGTATTCAAATCCAAATATGTGAACATCTGAAAAAGTGGATATGGTTAATATCTGATTTGCATCTGTTTTGCTGAAATCCCTAGTTATGTCCAAGGTGCTCTTCTTTTGTTCTGGAGATTGAACCAACTGTTGCTCTGATGTGACCTCATTTACTATACTCGAAGCAAGTAAGAATGAGTCTTTGACTTTGCATAGATTGCGGTACCATTATGCATAGGAAGCAACTTGTCCTACTCTTCCATGAAAATTAAATCTTCCTTGTCCTTGCCCATGTGTCCCAGGTTACTAGGACTTCCTGAGAATGTGATTGTGATGGAGTCACTTCAGAAAATCCTTTCAAAGTCATCTTGTACTAAATCAACTTGGTTCATAGCTCTTAGAATGTCAGAAGATTGAGCAAGCACAACAGTGAAGTGACAATCATATTGTAATAGGACCCCAATCCACTCAAAGTTTGTTCCACCATGTCTATATCATTCACTATGCACCCAATAGTAGCAAAAGCTGCCCTGTGACAGTTTTCATCTTATTCATGCACTCCATATTGCTCATAGAGTCTTTCTCCAGTAACTGAAACACTCTCTTAAGAAACACCATTCTAGTATGTGAGACCTGACCACATGTCTGAACCAATCTATCCCACAGCTGAATAGCAGAAAATTCCATCATGAATGGCTATAGGCACTTCCTATAACAAAGTGGAAGTTCTATCACATGGGTGCAGGTTGCAGGTGGTGGTGCGGAAGCAGATGCAGGTATGGTGCGAATGTTTTCAGAAAAAATTGGGTGCGGGTGTGGCAAGATTATACATATATATAACATTATATATATATATATATATATATATATATACATATATATATATAATAATGTTATATACTATATTTTTGCGCTGAATTCAAATTTTAAAAGGACATTTTGGTCCATTTTCGAAATTTTATGGTGAATAATTTTTTCAGTAGTGGCAGACCTTAAAAGGACAATAGGCCTGTTGTCTGTTTAAAAGGAAGACAGGCCTGTCGTCCTTCAGGCATGTGTGTGACCCAAGAAGACTGAAAAAGAAAGGAGAAAAAAAGGGAAAGGAATTTTTTGCCAAAAAATGGGTGGATGAAGTCAACAGCACCACATGCGCGCTGACTGCATCAGTTTGCATGATGGAGCAGCAACCATGTCCGCATCCACACCTGCATCATGTTGATGTCAGTGTGGGTCCTTGTTCAAAGAATCCATGTGACATAGAGTAGAAGTAATGCATGCAACCAAGAATAATCTTTCTTTCTTTCCTTTTTTCCAACAAAGATACTGCAGATTTTTTACATACACAATTGAGGTCACCTTTCAGAAAGGGAATCCAGACTACAGCAGAAAAGTAGAAGATATCAGATCTGCAGAAGAATTAAGAACTAAAAAGAATATGGCAGGTTTGAGACTTGCAAACACAGAATACTTTGAAAAGGACATGGATCTGAAAAGAAATTAAAAACTGATGTTTGCCATGGAGATTTAAGAAAGAACGTCAGATCTAATTCAGATTTAAAGGATGTCAGATCTGATTTCTATCTCAGATCTGGAGCAACAGAGAATAACCTTTAAAAGAAGAAAAAAAAAATTAAATATATAAAAGAAAAAAACAGAGAAGTTTAGGCTGATAAGAGGGAAAACTTTAACTTGGATGAAGAAACATTGACCTACCTGGTCCTTCCTTCCAGAGAAAGCTCAACAGCCAATCATCGAACTTGGCTCTCATAATTGTTAGTTTTTGACACCACAGATCCTTCACAGAAGAGAAGGCGACATGGAAGAAAGGGGCTGCCCCTCAACCGTGAAAGGAGCAAATCAAACCACAAATTCCATTGACTGCTATATGGGCAAGATCATAAGACATTAGGGTGCATTCAGGTACAAGCATAAATTGATAAATTACAATATGCTATTACAAGCATAAATTGATAAATTACAATATGCTATTAATAACATGACCCACATCAATGACATCTTTTTATGGACATGTGGATGAAGCAGTTCCAACACTGGACCGATCTTCCTTTCTAATATATGAGGGACTATGGCATTAAGGACTGAAATAACTTTGAATTGAGACCTGGATTCATTAAGGACCCAGATCCACAAATCAACTCATATGGATTATAAGCATGTTTCAATTAAGGGAACTTCCCCTCTTTTGGGATAGGTTTCCCTCGACAAAGACATTTTTTTCACCTGTGTTCTCTAGTGCATTTCTACTTTGTGTGGTATTGTGCTTGGTGTACCTGTGTGTTGCTCAAGCTCCTTGAAAGTGGTTTAACAAGTCAATTATTGAGACCTGTTTTATGACTTTGAGTGCTGCTTTTTACATATAACCTCCAGTCTAAGGCATGATTAAGCCATATGGATGGGACATCAGAAACTATGCCCAAAAATTTAAGCAAGCTAGTACATATGCAGCAGAAAGCCTGAATGCGTCCAACCATGGAAAACTAACATACCAGATTTAGCAATGTCCCGTGCAAGACTCACAGCATCTACCAGACATTTAACTGTAGTACAAGGAATAGAAAGCCCAGCACTCAGCAGTGCCTTCCAAATCATTTCCCCAGAAGCTCCGAACTGCCATCAATTGTAGCCATCAGAAGCATGTTAGCATTTTAGAAACTTATTCCAGAAATATAATTTCATACATATACACGTAGATGTTTAACAACACATTCATGCATCCTGCGTAATAGATTTAGGAAACATACCCATTACTCACACATGTCTAGTTTCTGATATTTCATAAAGTAGTTTTGCAAATCAGCTTCCTTAGGCATATCTTCAGTTTACCAGATGTCAATTATTTTCAGCAGGAAGCTGGTATGTACCTTGTCATTTGAAACTTCTACTTAACTCCCAATAACTATGCAAACCATAAGTGCAAGTTACATTTTATAGACAACAGCTCAGTGTACTTTTAACATCAAATATGATTTTCCAAGTCAAGAAATTTTGCTACATGGTAAACTGATGAACTTTTAAGTTAGAAAATTAATATGTACATTCAACCATGACACAATCCAGTACACTTCATTTTCTACTAAATATGTAAATCTAGTTGAACAAAAAGGAAAAACTTAAGGCAGACCTAGGGGCTCCTAGTACATAATCGTTCAAATTCACAAATTCCAGTGGCAATGATGTAATCACATAAAAGAAGCTGAATTCCGAGAAAATATATAGAAGTGGTGGACCATATAGAAGTCCTTCAAATAAAGTTGCTCCTACTCAAAGTTCATGTAGATCACATGCATCAAGTCAAACTCTAAAAAAGCTCAAAAGTATTACAGGAAAGGCAAAACTGAAAAACCTCTATAAGCTATGATACACGTACGCCTAAAAAGGAGGCGTACCCTACCGGTACCGGTACGGCTCCAGTACGCGTTGACCGTACCGGGTACGGTCAACGTACCGGAGGCCATATGCATCCAAAATTGGATACGATCAACATTGACCGAGTCCAATTTTGTCTATTTTTTTAAAATGTTTATTGCATTTTAACGTTAAAAATCATTTTGACGTTAAAAAAAAAGGTAAAACGAAACCCTTTCGTTTCTGTCTTACGACTCTTCACCTCTCGTCTCTCTCCGGCAACCAAGCAGTGGCGACAGGCGACGGCAGGGGCGGCGAACGCAGGGCGGAACGGCGACGGCAGCAGCGACGGCAAGAGGTGACTGTGACGTTGTTTTTTTCATTGTTTGTTTTCATTTTCATCGGCTCCACCCCTGCCTTCGCCGCCGGCGACGACCGGCGACGGGTTGTGTGTGCAAAAAACTCATCGCCTGAAAGTGAAAACCCATCACCCCTCCCTCTGGCTCGCCCTTTCTCTACCCGAGAGGGTTTCAAATCTCTCTCTCTCTGTTTTTCGGGCGATGGGTTTTCGAGCCCCCCTTTGGTGAAACCTTTCTTGCACGTCAGAGAGGTGAATGAGTGTTTTTTGCATGTTTATTTGTATGTGTCAATGTGATTTGCAGATTTTTTGTGTGTTTTCATAATAAACTTGATCTTCTTCCTGGTAAGCCAGAGATTCAGAGAATATAATAGAGGCCTCCTTTTCATTCTTCACCGTCTTAGAATATGAGGCCTTTTCATTCTTCACTGTCTTAGAATATTGTTGAATGTGGATTGCATTTGCCGGCAGGGCATGTGAATGAGTGCTGCACTCATGCCGTTCTGCTGAATGAGTGCTACACTCATGCCGTTGCCAACAATACATTTGTATTGTATATGATTTTGCACTACATGATCCCTGTTTTTATTGGTTTTGTGTTGCAGTTGCAGCTCATTTGCTAGGTTTTGTTCAGACATAAGTTGTAATGGCTGATAAAGGAAAAGAAATACTGCCTCCTACAGGAAGTGGGAATGTAGAAAGCAGCAGTAGTAGTGTTCATACAACTGCATTAGAGAAGGATAATCCACAACAACCTCTTTGGCGCTATGTGAAAAAAATAGGAAAAGGACCAGGTGGTGGTGGGAATGTAATGTTTTCTTGCAACTTTTGTCAAATGATGTTCACGGGCTCTTATACACGTTGCAAGGCACATTTGTTGCATATCAGAGGCGTTGGAATTAGACCATGCTCAAAACTTACCAACGAGGAGATTAAGATATTAAAAAAAGAATAGGATGCAGCTGAGACAAAGAAATCTTCATCCAAGTCAAGTGTGTTTATTCCTCTTTATGCTGTTGAAGAACATGAAGATGCTTCAAAGAAAAGAAAAACATTAGCACAAGCATTCAATAATATGGGAAGGGCAGAGATGGATAAAAGGATTGAAAGGTTTTTTTTTGCAAGTTCACTTCCTTTCAATGTAGCCAGAAGTCCTTATTGGAAGGATGTTGTTACAGGTTTGGCTAATTGTAGTTTGAGTGGTTATGTACCCCCGAGTTCAGAGAAGTTGAGAACAGTAATTCTTGCAGAAGAGAAGGCAAACATTGAAAAATTATTAAAGAAGAAATTTTCATGGATACAATATGGAGTATCCATTGTTTCTGACGGGTGGACTGATATACAAAGGTGGCCATTGATAAATTTTATTGCTTATTCGCTTGATGGACCAATCTTCTTGAAGTGTATTGATGCATCTGGGGAGTATAAAGATGCTGAGTATTTAAAAAAACTATTTATAGAAGTCATCAAAGAAGTGGGTGAAGATAATGTTGTGCAAATTATTATTGATAATGCTCCAGTTTGCCAACGAGCAGGGATGAATTTGGCAAGTGATCCAAAGTATAGTCACATATTTTGAACTCCTTGTGTGGCACACAGTATAAATCTAGCACTTAAAAGTATTTGCAACCCATCAAAAGATGACTCAAATGCCGGTTTATTGTGTTCATGGATTGAGGAGCTTGAGCATGATGTCAAAAACATCAGAAATTTTGTTGTAAACCACAACAATGCTCTTGCTATAATTAATAGGCATTCTGATTTGAAATTGTTGAAGGTAGCAGAGACTCGTTTTGCATCCATTATCGTAATGATAAAAAGAATAAAGCAGGTGAAACATGCATTAACACTTATGGTGACTAACAATGATTGGGAGTTTTATCGGAATGATGACATCGTGAAGGCTCAAGAAATTAAAAAATGCATTTCAGAAGATGAATGGTGGGATAAAGTTACATATTTTCTGCAGTTTACAGAGCCTATTTGGAAAATGCTGAGAGAAGTTGATAAAGAAGGGCCCATGCTTCATAAAGTTTATGATATGTGGGATAACATGATTGAAAAAATTCAAAACATCATTTTTAGACATGAGAAGAAGAATGTTGCACTTGATGATTTTGAGTTTTTCGATCATGTGCATAGAATTTTAGTAAGAAGATGGAACAAAAGCAATAACCCTTTACATTGTATGGCACACTCTTTAAATCCCAAATATTATGGACAGAAATGGTTGGCAGGAGGTACTGATCGTGTTCCTCCTAATCGAGATCCAGAAATATCAAAAAATAGAGAGATATGTTTGGGAAGACTGTATTCTGATTTTCATCGGTTGAAGATAATAAATAATGAGTTTGTGAGCTTCTCTGGTGGAAGAAATGATTCAATACAAGCTGCAATGGCAAGAGATGAAGAAGATCCTGTTAATTGGTGGTTGTGTTTGGGAGCATCGACACCAAATCTCCAACAACTTGCACTGAAGCTATTATCTCAACCTGCAACCTCTTCATGTTGTGAAAGAAATTAGAGCACTTATTCTCAAATTCACAACATCAAGAGAAATAAGCTAACTAGTAAGCGAGCAGAAGATTTAGTTTATGTCCACTCCAACCTACGCTTACATTCACGTACTTCAAATGATTACAGGTATTTCTTTCTTTTTGTATCTTTGATATGTATACATGATTTAGTTTATGTCCACTCCAACCTCTTCTTGTTGTGAAAGAAATTGTTGCAACTTGCAGTTCAGGATCATCCAAGTATTGGGACGTTAATCCAGAGGACATTGATGTGGAACTTGAAGGAGAACATGATTTGCATGCTCTTAACATGGACCTTACAGAAACTTTTGCTCCTACTAATCTTGATGATGCGACTGAAGGGAATCAAGAAAGCTGACATGTTTGTATAATTGTATGTTAATTACTTCCATTCTGTGTTTTGGACCATGATTTGTGTGAAAATGTGTTATTTTGTTTGCAATTTTTTGATATATATGTGTGAATATGTTATTTTGTTTGAAAATTTATATATATATATATATATATATATATATATATATATATATATATATATATATATATATATATATGTCCGTGTGTACGGCCACCAAGTTTTTTGAAAATGGTCCGTACCTATGTGACATAGCCTATAAGCAGTACTGTTCGGAGGAACTGCTATAAATAAAGCCACAACCTCACAAATCAAGGACTAAAATAGTCTCAATTAATATCTGGAAAAAACAGTGCATTAAAGCACAAACCGGAACTTAGTGATCTCATAAGATAAAAGGGCGCTACATACACATAAAAGCATAAATATTTCTGAAGAGACAATTCTTATAAAAACATTATCAAAGAGAGGGTGGAACCCCTGGCTGTTGAACTAGCTTCAAGTTTCAACAATGAGATTGGTAGCCACTAGGGATAACCAACAGCTAGCAGTTTGGACAGAGGCTAAACCAGAAAGAAGCAGCAAATATAAAAGAAAATAATTGCTTGGGCATGGTTTTTAATGATGGAATGCTCCTTTTGTGATGGTTTTGAGCGACACAAAATAAAAAAAATTAAAAAAAAAACATCTATTCACCTAGCTGACTGATTTCAATTTCTCTCTCTCTCTGCACACACATATATACATGTATATGAATATATAAAATGACAATCGTGTTCAGATATTCTCTAAATAACAACCACCACCCAACACGTGGCTGCCCATGTGCATATGTGTGTCCGTTTTCATGTGTGCTTGGGCAAGTGTGTCAGTGTGTTTGCATACCAAGTCATCAGCAGACAGATAAAATTAACTTTCTGTCACGTATCTTACCAAGATGAATTGGTTAAGCAATTTTACAAGAGGCACATGGATAGTTGCTGCTCAAGCAAACAGTCATCTTTTCACAATGTGAAATTTATAAGTTTCTGAAATTCCTTGTTAATTAGGTTAACATATGAAGCCACCATGGTATTCCAGATGTTGTAATGGGGCCAGAATGGCCCCTAGAATAGTGACACATGTTCATAATTAGGTAAATAACGAAGAGTTCTTATTGCAGAGAAATTCAAGAAGCATCTATATAACATGTAAGGCTTCATTACTTACCGTGATTACAGCCTTGTGGCATTTAAGAGGCTCTGCCAGCTTTTCAAAACCACTGGTGCCATTGTTCTCAAGATTTTGCTAACATTAGACAAACAGTCTAAGCATCAAAATCAGAATCATTAACATGTAAATCAGTTCATGCAACAAAGATAATAAATTCAGCAGAATCATAGATAAATATCACAATCTCTTGTTCTCCCCAAGAAACCTATTGAAAAGCCACATAAGTGAAAATCTCAAAAAAATTAGAAGATTGAAAACTATGTCAAGTTGGAAGTTTGTGCAAGTCCTATGTTCTACAAAATTTTTTGCATGTTAGGGCACTAGAACATATCGAGGCATAGGTGTAGATCATAAAACTCTATTAAACTGCTCCTGAAATTTGTCTCTTCCTTTCAATATCATTACAATTTAGCCTATTACAGGGGTGAATACTAAACCCATACAAAAAAAAGTGCCAAAATTCCCCAAAGGGATATTTACAGTATGACACCCTCTGGCTGGAGTCTTGGTCCAAATCAACAGTGGGACATGCACATCAATCCAACAGCTTGAATTGGAAATGCACCCACATCCATAGGCTGACCTGCCTGGCCATATTATTTTAATGGCCTTTAAGAAATACTTCCTCATGCACCAACAAAACTTCCTGATATGACTTTTCTAATCCAAGGTTGCATGATGTCAGCTGTAAAAATGTCCACAAATAGGCACAAAAACCAGTCCAAATAAATAGAAGAAAATCATACTAGAAACAAATCACCAAGAACACTCAAGAAATGTGCACTGAGTCAAAAAATGCACAAGTAAAAAAACAATAATTCAATTAATAAAATGCTTAGGTAAGAACAAGAAGAACAAGAGAAGACACTCCCCATGTGTACAGCCAGCAAGGGGCTGATCTAGCTGTCAGCTGGACCCTCCAAATGGAACTGTGCGGACGAGCCAAACTGGCATGTCAACCATGGTCAAGGATAGCTTGACCAAAATAAAAAGCCAAAACAATACAGAAAAATAAATACCATAGAAAAGAAATAAAAATAAAATAAATATTTAACCTATATAATATACTATAATATAGATACACATACACTAGGTATATACATGTATATAAACAAATTCTTCAAAACGAAAGATGCAGACTAATTTTCTCTGTATAAATATGCTAGGTATACAATAGAAAATGAATGACCTTGGGAACTTAAAATATTTTCAAGGGTTGAAGCTTATACAGATGACAGCAGACTACACATTGGATCTATTAACCGGGTCATGGATAAAAGATTGTAAACCTCTAGCCACTGCTAGAATATTGTATAAAAAGCTCTGCTCCCAAGGTGGAGATGTGTATGACGATCCCATGAGATTTTGAAGCATAATAGGTATATTGCAATATTTTACATCTATTATATATATGCATGAACCATAAACTGGATCTCTGGATCAATAGATGTAATAGGATACTACAATATCTAAGGGAACTATCAAAGGTTAGTTCTTGTACAACTGCATGTGACAGTGAAGGTGGAGATAACTTTATTGTTTGCACAGATGCAAACTGAGTGGGTGATCATGATGAACAAAGGTCAGCCTTAAGATATTGCATTTTTGTTGGAGAAAATTTGATATCTAGAAGCAAAGGTAAGCAAAAGATTTTTGCTCAGACTGCACTAAAGCAGAATACAGATCCATGGATGCAGGAATCAGCGAGATTACATGTTTAAGACATCTGTTAGTGGAACTTGGTGAAACTACTTTGATGTCTCTCTTGTTGTGCGATAACCACAGCTCCATAAAACATAGCCTATTCCCTGGCTCTGCTAAAGCATGCTGCTCAATCTCTCTAGCCTCCACTGGCTCTCTCTACAATCTCTCAATCTCCTGCTGAGATGCCTCTAGTGTCAGGGTGAACCTAGAGATCTCAGCATTTCAGTCTCTGCTCACCTGATCTCGAGTCTCTATCTCCCTGTAGAAGTCTCTCAGCTTCTATAGCAGCTGCTAATATTGTCTTCTTGAGCTACCCTATTGGTTAAGGAAGCTTATGATGCTATGACAAGGCAAATGAGCACTTCGACCTCTTCAGAACATAATCTGGATCATGCCACATCACTTATTCTACTATACCTTAAGAAGCCTACTGGATGTTCCGAAACAGGCAGCTGGCATACCACCTGTAGAAGATGGTGAAGCTTGAATTGTGGCTTCTTCCTCTATTTTCTCTTCTGCCTCTAAATCTGCATCTCTAAGAAGAGCAGGAAAAGAAATACATGCTCCTCCGAAAGCAGACACTTAGAACATTCAATTTCTACCTAAACGCAAGAAAACCATGAGGTGAAGAAATGAAGAGTGACAGGTCACTATACAGAGATTTAAGGTTATACACTTATACTTGTAGCCCAAGGGCATTCACAGGAATATAAAATAGATTATGACGAGACTTTGCTCTCGTAGCGAGAATGACTACTATTGGAACCCTAGTGGTCATAACCTCCTTTCAAAAAAAGTCCAATTTATCACGTATGTCAAAAAATGTCTTTCTTATTGGTGATCTTATGAAAGTGAGTTATATTTATACTCCCCCAAGGTATATTACTAAACAATAGAAAGTTTTGAAACTCAAAAAGAACTTTATGGCTTAAAACAAGCTCCAAAGGCTTGGTATGACAAATTCAGAAAAGCATTTTTTTTTCTTCGATATAAAACATGTGTCGATGAAACTGCTATGTTTGTTAAAGAAACTAGGTAAAAAATAGAACTTTGGTTGTTATATGCAACTGATATGATCATACAAGGAAAAAGATGGAGTGAATCAAATTGCCCAAATGCTTAAGGAGAGTTTTGAAATGTTAGATCTTGGATATTTGAGACATTTCATCAAGATAGAAGTTGCCAGTTACCAAATTATATTTTGCTTTAAATGAAACAGGTTGCAGGTCAGATACACTGATCACAAGTGTTGAAGCATGTTAGATGGGTTTCGGGACCGGGTCTGGATCCATACCCGATCCATCGTGTAGCCCTTGTTGGGCCTTACTTAAATATTGTAACCCTAATTTTGAGTGTGTGAATGAAATCTTAAGAGAGAGAGAGTCTGGTTGCTAGTGGGAACCAGTTCCTCCTCATCTGTGGTTTTTTCCCTCTTGTTGAGGGTTTTTCCACGTTACATCGTGTTCATCGTATTCCTTTTTCCTATTCTTCATGTTTCTACATGGTATCAGAGCCAACGAGTTTGGGAAATTTTTGGCGGTCGTGAAGCTCTGGTCCTGATCTTTCCCTCACTCGTTGCTGCTACTGCCACCGCCGCCGCCGCTGCCGCTGCCACCTGAAATTCACAGTGTTGCCCGACGTTACTCCATCGCCCGGCTAGTTGTTTCTGTTCGCCTCCTATCTCTATCTAACGACGTCGCCGGCTGACGTCTCCAACGTCTGTTTGCCCTCTTGCAATCGCCCTCAGAGTTGTCCGCCAGGCAGTATCGCCCTCTCCACTCTGTCGCCGCCCACTGCTCTCATTGTTGCGTGCTCCCAATTGCCGTTGTTGCCCGTTGTCACTGCAGGTACCCAGCGTCCGCCGTGTGGGTCAGGCGACTGTATCCTGTTGTGTTGTTTGTGCCGCCAAGCATCGCCGTCCTGTGTCGCCGAGTGTTACAGCCCTTGAGACTCTTGTTGGGCTTTTGTGCTTGTCCTCTTGGCATTGTTATCAACTTTGATTTGGGCATTGGTGCACGTTTTTTTTTTTCGTTCTGAAAGAAATTTGGGTGTTCTATCGACATGATGGCAGATTCCCATATGGGAGAGTGGATCATCGACAGTGGCGCTTCTCACCACATGACCGGCGATCCTAAGGTCTTTCATGGGTATAAGCTTTCGTCAGGAAAAGAACGTGTTTCTCTTGCCGATGGTTCATCTATCTCTGTGGCTGGGAAAGGGAGTCTCTCACTTTTGCACAAGTTCTTAGTCCACAATGCTCTACATGTTCCCCATCTTCCCTTGAACCTCTTGTCGGCTAGCAAGATCACGAAAGAGTTGAATTGCGAACTTATCTTTTTTGTTGATCGTTGTGTTATGCAGGACTTGGAGACAGGGAAGAGGATTGAGATTGGTCTGGCTTCTGACGGGCTATGTCGTTTACCTATGTGTGCTGCTCAGGCTCTCATGACGGCAGTCAGCCAAGCAACGAAGAATAGAGAGGACTCCCTTCAGTTGATTCTACATTGGCATGAGAGCCTTGGACACCTGCCTTTTGGACTTCTTAGATAACTGTTTCCTGATTTATGTTCCAGGTTAGATATGACTATGGTGTCCTGTGATGTCCGTCACCTGGCCAAACATGTTAGGGCTTCATACCCTTTCTCTAGCCATCGGTCTAATGAGATATTTGCCATGATTCATTCTGATGTGTGGAGGCCTGCAGGGATTCCTTCTTGTCATGGTTTTCAATATTTTATCACCTTTATAGATGATTGTTCTCGTAACACTATTGTCTACCTATTGAAAGACCGTAGTGAAGTTCCTACTGTTATAGAGACTTTCATTGCTTATGTGGAAACTCAATATGGAGCATCTGTTAAGACCTTTCGATCTGACAATGCTCGTGAGTATATGTGTCAGTCTGTTGATAGCTTCTTTCGAAAAAAGAGAATTGTTCATGAGACTTCATGTAGTTGTACTCCTCCTCAAAATGGAGTTGCTGAACGAAAGAATCGTCAGTTATTGAATATGACTCGGGCTCTTCTTTTTCAACGTCATGTTCCAAAAAAGTATTGAAGGGATGCTGTGTTGACCAGTGCGTATCTTATAAACCGTTTGCCCAGTCGTGTGTTGAATGGGCAGACGCCTCACTCTATGTTACCGGAGAGTCGTGAACCTTTCTCTCTTCCATCCAGAGTTTTTGGTTGTGTTTGCTTTATTCACAATCATAGTCCTCACATTAAAAAGCTTGACCCAAGGTCTATTAAGGGCATATTTCTAGGTTATTCTCCCACTCAAAAAGGATACAAGTGTCAGGACCCTTCCACTGGTCGTACCTATGTTACCAAAGATGTCACTTTCCTTGAACATGTTTCCTATTTTGGTGAGAATCCTCTTCAGGGGGAGAATTCTATGTCTAAGGAAGAGTATTCTCCGAGTCAGGAAATTCAGTTTCCAGATTTTTTGGACTACAGGCGTGAATCAGTTGGTCCTTCTATTGAGGTGCTTGAACAGGAGAAAAATGGAGAGTGTTCTACTGGGGCAGAAGAGGAATGCAATCGTCTGTTTGGGCAAGTTTACTCTAGGCGAAGAGTCTGTACAGATGAGATGACAGGTGGTGAGAATTCTACTCCCAATCCAGTTAGTCCTTCCCTGGATGACCCAAGTCGTGCTCAGAAGCAACCTGTTGAAGAAGAGATTCAGACTGTTGCTGCAAGTGAAGAGCTTCCTATCGCCCTGCGAAAGGGTGTCAGGTCATGTACTCAACATCCTATTGGTAACTTTGTTTCATATTCTATACTGAGCAAGGACTACAAATGTTTTGTATCTTCTCTTTCTTTGACTATGATTCCCAGGAATGTTGCTGAGGCTCAGAGTGATCCCAAGTGGACTTATGCAATGCAAGAAGAGATGGAAGCCCTGAGAAGAAACATGACACGGGAAGTTGTAAAGATTCCTGAGGCGGCTCACTTGGTTGGATCTAAGTGGGTCTACACCATCAAGTACAAACCAGATGGAAGTGTTGAAAGATACAAAGCTCGTCTTGTGGCCAAGGGGTTTAGTCAGAAATATGGGATTGATTACTTGGAGACCTTTGCTCCTGTTGCGAAGATGAAGACTGTCAGAGTCATTATCTCCTTAGTTGTGATGAAGGAGTGGAAGATGTACCAACTTGATGTCAAGAACGCATTTCTCAATGGAGACCTTGAAGAGGAAGTATATATGTGTATGCCTCAAGGATATGAGGAACTTGGAAAATGTTGCAAGCTAAGGAAAGCTTTATATGGTCTCAAGCAATCTCCTCAAGCATGGTTTGAACGACTTAGATGTGTCATGAAACAATGTGCATACCATCAAGGGAATGGAGATCATACACTCTTTGTGAAGAGAAATGAGCAAAATGTTACTATTTTGTTGGTATATGTTGATGATATGATTGTCACAGGTAACGATGAAGATGAAATAATTAAGCTAAAGAAATTGTTGGCGATCGAGTTTGATCTCAAGGACCTTGGTAAGTTGAAATATTTCCTTGGCATTGAAATTGTTAGGTCTGGGACTAGTCTTGTGCTAAATCAACGGAAGTACACTCTAGATTTGTTAAAGGAGACCGGAAAACTGGGGTGTAGACCAGCCTCTACTCCTTTAGATGCTGGCCATAAGCTAAGTCCTAGAGATGAGGAGCCTCTCTATGAAGAGGCCAAAAGAAGATATCAATGTCTTGTAGGGAAGTTGATTTATCTTACTCTCACTAGACCTAATATTACTTTTGCTGTGAATGTGATGAGTCAGTTCATGCATGCTCCCACAGATGCCCACTTGAAGGTTGTTGACAGGATCTTGTGCTAATTGAAGAGGAATCCTGGCAAAGGTCTTTTGTATGCCAAGCAAGACACTCTTGGAATTGAAGGTTATTCAGATGCAGACTGGGCAGGCTGTATTGACACTAGGAGGTCCACCTCTGGCTATTGTATTTATTTGGGAGGGAATCTCCTAGTGTGGAGAAGTAAAAGGCAAGATGTTTGTTCTCGTTCTAGTGCTGAAGCAGAATACAGAGCAGTTGCTATGGGAGTTTCTGAGCTTTTATGGCTGAAAGTATTGTTAACTGATATTAGTATAAAGGTTGAAGAACCAATGAAGATGTATTGCGATAACAAGTCTGCAATCAACTTGGCCAACAACGATGTGCTTCATGACAGAACAAAACATGTTGAGATTGACCGGTATTTCATTCGAGAAAGGATTGATGCTAAAGAGTTAATCTTACCTTACATGAAGTCTGAAGACCAAACCGCTGATGTTCTGACGAAAGTTCTATCTTCGACTTCATTCGAGAGAAATGTATCCAAGTTGGGCATGTTTGATATGTATGCCCAACTTGAGGGAGAGTGTTGAAGCATGTTAGATGGGTCTCGGGACCGGGTCTGGATCCATACCCGATCCATCGTGTAGCCCTTGTTCGGCCTTACTTAAATATTGTAACCCTAATTTTGAGTGTGTGAATGAAATCTTAAGAGAGAGAGAGTCTGGTTGCTAGTGGGCACCAGTTCCTCCTCATCCGTGGTTTTTTCCCTCTTGTTGAGGGTTTTCCCACGTTACATCGTGTTCATTGTATTCCTTTTTCCTATTCTTCGTGTTTCTACAACAAGCATGTTAATACTCCGGAACTAATAAACACAAAAAGGAGAGCTGAAGTTGGAGAAGTTTTCGACAGTCCAATGCCATAGCATCAGCTAATTATGGCTTTAACTTGCTACTCAACTTGAGATTAGCCATGCAGTGAAATAAGTGACCAATTTCAGCAGCCACAGGCAAAGTGCAGTGCTCAACCAAGGGTTAATGTTCATCTGCTCTCTTACGTTTTTTGCTCAACTATTAGGTTCTGTGTGCTTTTTAAGTGACTCCTTGATTTCATGGTGATGCAAGAAGCAGCAAAATGTGTTGTTCTCATCCAGATAGACAAAATACAAAGCTATGCAAAATATACAACAGAACTTGTGTGCAGACAAAATACAAAGCTATGGCAAAATATACAACAGAACTTGTGTGCAGTAAAGCTCTTCTAGAAGATATAGGAGCTAAGAAATCCAAGTTCTCAAAGCTTCACTATTATAACAAAAATGTTACCTACATTGCTAGCAAATATACCTTTCATTAGCCAACATAACACATTAAGATGTACTCTCTATATTGGCGAACAATTTTTTGAAAGCCATATTCAGCTATCTCATGTGCCCAAGAGTATCGGATGCAACTTCTTTTCACTAAGGCACACCTAGCCAACATAACACATTAAGATGTACTCTCTAAATTGGCGAACAATTTTTTGAAGGCCATGTTCAGCTATCTCATGTGTCCAAGAGTATCGGATGCAACTTCTTTTCACTAAGGCACACCTATCACCTAAATTTTTTGTTCTTGCTTGGCAAACTTGCAGCCATTACACCATAAAGTTAGACAGGGATTGTTAAATAATATACATATATATGTATGCATGTATGTGTGCTGTGTAATTTTGTGTATATACATATGTATGGTTTATTCACTATAAGTTGTATTTTTTTATTTTTTTTGTTTTGTATTTCTTTTGCTTTTTTTAATCTTTTTTCTGCTTATTGGTGGCTGTCAAACTAGTTGCTGAAGGTCGCAATGGCTAGTTCAACAATTAGCTGAACTAGCCATTGGGGCATCCCATAACAAGCTCTTGAGTACTACTCAACTCCTCTCTCTTGCTCTCATTCTTATATAAATAGAATCCTTTATGTACAGAATTTTACTAGTAAATTTTCATGCTGCTTTCCTGCTATAATACAATTTGTTTATTTATCTCGAGTCTCATGGGTTTCATTCAAGTATTGTTCTTTGTGACACTTCTTTCTTTATTAGTTCATTGTGACTAAGACGATTGTGCTGACTCCAACTTCGAAAGGTCATGAAACTTGACAAGGCACATTTCTCTGCAAGCTGCATAGTTCCAACCAATTCATTGTTGCAAAAGCTTCAAGAGAAGTCTAAAGAACAAAAAGAGAGCTCTAGGTCCAAAATTTATAGTTGTAAGGAAACATCATGTAACATTATTGTCATCATATAGGATTATAACAATTTTCATGATTGTTTCAAAATACAAGGACTGCTCTTGCTTTAACCACAGAACTCTTAGCAAAAGCCTAATCAAAGAGAAATAATTTGGCACTGGCTATTTGTTAATGATGATGCATCTCAGTGCTAAAAGCCAACAGATGGTCATCAAATCTAACAATCACCATTTTTTAGATCATTCTAAAAGAACTTTGTTAGGTGGTAGCAAAAGAAGTATTCACCTTTGCGATGCCCCCAAGAAGAACAACTGACTTGAATTTTTTCATACCAACCAATCCAGCATATGTAGCTTCCACATTTGTTGCCTTGCTATCATTAACCCATGTTTTTCCTTCATTGTCAATGTGAACTGTCTCCGGAACAATTCCATCAAACAAAAATTTAAGAGTTAATGAATATGTGTTCAAGGAAGGAGATGACCAAAAGCATACATGTAACAAATTAATGCTTTAGTCTTTTCTCCAGATAGATGATGAATTATTTGTAAGGAATCTTCGAACAAGAAATGGAAACCAGAGGAAACAATTCAAAATTATTCTTCCTGGGATGAGACAAGAGTTGATGACTTGGAGGAATTGAGAAGGACCAGTTGAACATGTAGAAAATACTATAAAGAATGGCTTCTTGTTTGCGCAGGATCTCATGGCTGTTAAAACAATAATTTGGATTGCAATTACTAAGTATACTTTGTGTGTATGTGTGTCCATATGGATATATATCTAAGTCAAATGGATATGGGTACGATTCAGGTACGGGTATAGAGGTATTGGTATAGACACGGTAACTTTAGAAAATGTGGGTACAGGGATACGGCAGGATATATACATGTATATATGCAAAATAACACAAAAAACAAAAAATGAAAGCAACATTTAAGTAAACAAGTGATATAAAGAAAAACATTATATGTTAATGAACAATAACTCTAAAAACAGAAAGAAAACTGAGTTGAAAAATTAAATCAAGTAAAATTAAGTAGTTTGGATCATCTTTGAGCTAAAAAGTTCCCAAGTGTGTCCAGGTACCCATTTTAGGTACAAATACAATGACATGGGTAGGTGGAGCTTACTGAAGTACAAATGTGACTTATATACATAAGAATTGAAATCAGCCCACCAACCTCTATGGCCAGATGGTTTTTCATATTTTGTGATGCTCACAAATGGTACATTGCACGACGACAGTTGATGGACCAAAGTTTTTAGACACGGAATGCATATCACAAAGTTACCCAAAAAAAAAAGAAAAAAAAAACCATCTGCCATAGAGGTAGCTGGCTGATTTCAATTTTTCTAGGCACATACATATCTTGTTGAACAAGACTGAGAGAGAATGAGAGAGATTGATTTCACATTAACCTAATGATAAATGAGATTAAGGTAGCAGCCACTAGATTACAAAATCAGTAACAGAAATTAATAAAAAAGGCCTGAACTAAAAATAATAAAACATAAGAACATGACTAACTTCCAGAAATTGCTACTAACCACCTAACCAACTAAAACTTATTTTCTAACACTCCCCCTCAAGCTGGAGCATAGATATCTATCATGCTCAGCTCGTTACATCATTAGTAAAATTTTCAATTGTGATAGGTTTCGCAAACATGTTTGTAACTTGTTCATCTAAAGTAACAGGAATGGTTGATATAGCTTTGGCCTGCACAGCACAAGACCACGAATGTAATGACAGTCTACTTCGATATGTTTCGTCCTTTCATGAAAAACAAGAATTTTAGCAATATGTATAGCTGCCTTATTATCACAGATCATCTCCATTGGTAGTTTTATTTGAACACCAAGACCATCCAACATAGATCTTATCCACGTCATCTCTACAGCAGTTTAAGTCATAGCTTGATATTATGATTCAGCACTAGACCTAGCCACTAACGTTTGCTTCTTACTCTACCATGATATAAGATTTCTCCCAAGAAACACATAGAATCCAATAGTAAATTCCCTATCAACAGAACCTGCATAGTCAGCATCAGAATGTCTTTATATCAGTGTCACACAAAAAAATGCATTTTTCAAAAAAAAAAGTGATAAATTAAATTTCCATTTAAAACTTAAAAAAACACTTTTTTTAAAAGAACGTTAAAAATGAAAAAATGGTTTTTAACTAGGGGTGGGCTATCCCTGATTCCCCCGAGCAGTGTCGCCCCTTCATGACTTTTCTCCCTCTCTGTTTTGTGTCTCCTCTCACTCGCAATGTCTCTCACCTTCAGCTGAACACTCTCTTGGCATTCTCCCTCTCGCCTGTCTTTTGCTCCACGCTCGATTGTTGTCTCTATGTCGTGTGTGAGTCTTCCTCAGCCGAACCGCCTCCCACACAGCTACCATAGGCTCCCTTCTAACGGCAGATCCCTCTCTTAAACTCCCTTTCGCTTATTCTCACCCTTTGTGGCTGTTGGGCTGGAATTGCAGCTTAGGGACGTTTCTTTCCCCTCATAACAATGAATCGAAGGCGTTGGTGGCGACGGCATCGTATGATTTTAGCCGCTTGGGGATCAATCGAGCATTTGAGGTGGCTGCCGGGAGCACTGCAACAGTTTGGACTCTAAGAGTGGGGCAAGTGAGGCCTAATCGAGCCTAAATTGTCTAATATTTTCTGTTAGTGCATGTATAAATATTATTCGAGCATGCTAGACTCAAGGTTGGGAGATTTAGAATGCATGTTAGCGACGTTGCTATTTTGGGAAAAATCTAAGACTATTTTAAGAAGGACAAGGATCTAAGTGTATAATTATCTTTCTAGCATAATCGGATAATTTTCGAAGTGATTAGGAAGCATGGTAGAGATGTTGATGTTGTGGAGGTCTAGAGCTGTTTTAGCGAACTAGTGACGTATGCTCTTGTTGATGTGCATATACGTCGTTTGTTGGGAAGCTTAATTGTGGGGTTGACAACTCGACTTGAAAAGCAAGTGAGAAACGTACGGGTGATAGGTCGAATCAAAGTTTTGAGTTTTAATTGTTTGGTCACAAACCTCAAAGAGTTGGAAAGAAACCTATTGAAGGCTTTTTTGGGCCAATAATACCTGTCGGCACCCTCTTGAGGCAATGACCTATGCCTCAATGATTCTATTTCATACTTGTGTAGAGTGTAAAGCAAAGCAAGAACTTATCGCTTGATTATGTTTGCATGTACACCGAGCACGTCGAGTAGACCTTGAGCGACAAGATTCGAAGCTCGAGGCGTTTTGAGTATTTTGGCGACGTGCGACAAGTATGGCGGCATTCCAGGCAAATCCTTGCCTGGGGCCAACTTTTGAGTGTCTGCTTTTCAGGATCGTTGGATCCTATGTTTGTGTTATGATTGAATGAATGTATGCGAGTGATTGAATTGATCAATTTGCAAGCGATCATTAATAAATGAACAGAATCTCTAGTGAGGATTGATATTTACAAATGTTACAAAAGTAGGCAGCCTCTCATCTGCACTTCGTGTAGATCAAGTGAGTTTGTTATGTAGAGATTTTCTTAATAAGAAGGTAAAAATTTGAATTTTAAAATAAATTATAAATTCAAAAAGCACATCCAACTNGACTAAGTTTTCATGTTTCAGTTTCTTAACCAAGGTTTAATCCCATTTTAGTATTTAAATTTGATTTTTCTTATGAAAATAGTTAGGGTTTTGTAGCATGCTCTAACTCTAGTCTAGGGTATCTCGGATTGTAACTCATAATCTAATGTGTTAGTTTATGTTCTTTATTATGCATATTGTATAATAGTATAATCAACATGAGATTGGTTTTGTTTTAAAAATTACTACGCAATTGCATGTGCATGCTACATATGCTAACTGCTTAGGATAGATAAGGTGGGGTATCGAGTCGAGTATCTCCTCGACCCCGATTGTGCATTAGAAAACATCCTAGAATGATAATTGTGTAGGACAGCTGCGAGCCAATCACGGATCGAGACTACTCTTTGTGGTTCAGCCAAGTTTTGTAAAATGTGATTGATATGTTTGAATGATGTGAGTGTTGAAGTATATTTCGTATGCATTGCCGTGGGCATGATGCAATGGGTCGTTGTACCCCTAAAGTTATGATGGCTAGCTAAGAATGTTGGCTATATGTGTAGCTCTCGTGTGGAGGCGTGTGGAGGTATGGGTACACTCATGAAGTGAACCAAACTCATGTCCAAGCAGTCATTTTGTGAATGTGTTATCATAATGATAAGTAAGAAAGATTAATAGATGTGAGGTTAGTGTGGTTATGGCAATGTATTTGGGAGATGTCCCGCCCTCGCCACTGATCTCACCTGCTCGAAGCGTAGGTGGTGCAAGGCCCCAGGATATCGTTGTGTGATGTGCTTGGAGCATTGACCTCCCCGCCTTCCTAACCTGGGTGTCCTAGGTAAGGCTGAGCAACTCTCCTTGGAATTCACACATTCATGGACGAGTGCTCTACTGCTGCAGCGTGAACGGATTCGTATCGTTTCGAACCACCATGGGAGTGGTCTCCTGACTGTAGGTGCCCGTAGTGTGCACGGGTCTGTATTTGCACCCACAGGAACTGTTAATTCACTAAAGGTAATGTAAATGAAAAGAATGCGAGTGAAGTGAATATGATTGATATGAACATGCATGAAGTGCATGTGATTATTGAATGTGTTAATTGTGGCCATTAAGTAGCCTTTACATATTGTGGTATACGTGAGGGACTTCCATGACAAGTCATGTGACTGCATGCTCCTATCATAACATAATACTGTTTTGCTTTCGTAATTGTTATATCCCATATTCGAGCCTTTACCTTAGAGGGTTAGAAATTTATCTGGTGTATTGTCATACTGTGAAGGCCAAGTCTTCTGTTGTTTTCCTTTTCAGGTTTTGGCAGACCCGGGGCTGTTGGTTGATCATATGGCTCTACTCACCCTACTGGGGAGACTTTGAGTTTGTTGTAATGTCAGCGCGTCATGTTTAAGTCTCTTTGGTGTCTTGCTTTTCTTATGTATCAATCTCATGGTTTGGGGTATTTTTGTCAAAATGTGTTATTGAGAAATATGAAGTAATTTTGTATGAACGGAATTTACTATATAATGGAAAGTTTGCCACATTGTTTTTGAGTTACATAGCTCCTTTCCTTTTGAATCTTTATGTTGTCGCACCTCAACGTTTTATGTTATAACAAAAAAAAAAAGTTATTTGAGGGTCAAAGTGTTGGGGTGTGACAAAATATACCGCCGGAATGTGCTTCCAATTTAAGATGGTGAACCAGTTATGAACAAGCCATCAATTTTGGGAAACTAGAAAGGAGAACAAATCCCGCAACAAACATGTTGATCAGAACCCTAAAAATCAAAACGAAACATACAAACTAACAAAGCAAGAAACCTGTCGTTCGTCCGTCAAGTGGAGAAAGGTTGTCGTTCGTAGGGTTGCTGGACATCGTCTATTGCCAGTCGCCGTCCATTGCCAAGCCACCGTCTGTCTCCAGCTGTTGAAGTACCAAGCGGAAGAACACAGAAAATCGAGAGGGCGAAGACGAGCGTTGTCTTTTTTAGATTTCTTTTATAGTTTGGATCTGGTTTCGACACAGAACCAGATCCAAACGTACCACGACGTACCCATGTACCCGTTTTGTTGTACCACCGTACCAGTACGGGTACGTGGGTCATTTTGCCGTACCATGGTGACATAGCCTAGGATCAAGAAGAGCTCGTGGGTATCTAACAAGGATGGAAGCAACAAACAAAGTTGAAATGAAGACACCTAATCCAACGACTTCATATGGTTGACGACACCTGATCTGATCTGCTCTAGCACCATCTGATCTGATCCAGAAACTCCGATAGGTTCGACAGCAACACCAGGGTGCTAATCACATCTTGTTAAGATATGTTTATATTCAGCTTTAGGCTTAAGAGGGCACTTCTGTAATATTTTTATCTTTTATGGTTCTCTTGTACGTTCACCCTCTCCTCTAGTCTATATATAAAGAGGAGTTAGGGCTAATTTCAAGTTAATCAAGTTTTCTCTCTCCGTTTTCCAGCCTTATTACCAAGATGAATGGTGGTAATTATGAGATGTGGGCAATGCAAGTGAAACGAACCTTGATTGCTCATGACAAAGAGCATCTTATATTGGAGCCCGAGCCCGTACAGAAGGTAGGCAAATATGGTACTTGGTTCAAAGATAACTCTCTAGTTATGGTTTGGATTGTTGGCACTCTTTCTCAAGACATTGCCAATGAAGTTTTGCACAAGGAAAGTGCAAAGGATATGTGGGACTCTCTTGCAGCCACCTATTCGCAAGCAAGAA